>JAJPUD010000639.1:376852-389263 GCA_023553655.1 Myrmecobius fasciatus | reverse complement strand
CCAGGAGGTCAGAGCTGGGAGGGCCCTTAGAACCCAGGATGTCAGAGCTGGGAGGGCCCTTAGAACCTGGGATGTCAGAGCTTGAAAGGTAACAGAACATGGGATGTCAGAGCTGGGAGGCAGTTTTGGAGGTACTCTCGGCTTCCACATGAGGAAGCAGAGCCGAAGCAGGGGAAGGACTTGTCCAATTTCACACAGTGGGTTCCTTCTCCCTCTAACTCTCCCCAGTTTCACCCTTCTCTCTGGGAGACTGGATGCCATAGAGCTCATTTTGGGCCCTCTCAAGTGTTCTTGGCTTTGGTTCAGCCAACAAGGGTATGCCCTTGACTTAGGAAAGCTGTTCAGTGCCAGCGGCCTGGCTCTAGACTCCAGAGATCCTGATTTCACTGTGTCTATGTTCTTGTCTCTAGACCTTATCCCCCAGGTGCATGACCCTGCACTCTAGCCCACAGCCCCCTGCACTCCAGGTCTGGGAGACCCATTCCCTGACACGGCCTTACCAAGCGTGACCTCAGCTTGCATGGGCATGGAGAGAGCCGGGTGCTTCACCTCACAGCTGAAGAGGGCCTCATTGTCCACCTGAGGGTTGAGCGTCCAGGTGAGCAGGGCCCGCACTTCCACAGTACCATCGTTGCCCGGGGCACGGCTGTGACGCAGAAAATAAACGGGCTCTGCGCTGTGGACCCAACGGGGGAACTCCCGGCTCACAACAGTCTCGGGGATGTTCTCAGTGGTAGGTTGGAGGACGAGGCTGGGGTCTGGGGTCAGGCCCCGGAAGGGCCCCTCGGTGTAAGGATGCCCCCCTCTGCCCTCAGCATCCAGCAGGGAGAGCGATTTCTGCATCTTGGTATCATCCAGGTCGCGGTGCAGCAGGCTACGGAATGCCCGGCTGTCCTGCAGGGCGGCTGTTCCCACTGCGGGTTCTGACAGAGACACGGCCTCGATGGGTTCTCCATCTCGCTTGAAGTAAACCTGAAAGGAGAAGGGACACTCAGAGAAGGGAGGAGCTCTGGTTCACTTCTAGCCAGAGGACACTGTTGTCCAAGCCCTCGCCTTCCGAGAATGCCCTCACCCATGCCCTTCCCTCCAGGCAGACGCCCACCCCTTGCACGGATCCACGTCTCTGAATTTCATCCTCTTGGGTCCTCTGTGGCAAAGCTGCCTTCTCCACCATAACCCTGAGTCTCATTTGCTTTTTGTTCCAAACAAATCGTGGAACCCAGGGCAAGGGCCACCCAAATGCTGCCTGAATTCACTGCTGTTTGGGGGTTATTCCTATCGTTTCCCATCTTGGCCGAGAAAACCAGGAGAAAGCCAGAATTTTCCCCTGTAAATGTGCTCTGGAAAAAATACACCATTTTTGCCTATCAAATATTATCTCAGATGCACTGGGGCTGGGGAGTGTGTGACTAATTAAGGGGCTCCCAGAGTGAGTCTGTTTCTAATGGGAGGAATTGTCTTCCAATTCATCTGTTGTGTAAAACCTGATTTTCCTATCTGGAAGTTGTTTAATAGGAGATATACAATTATAGCTGCAGATGAATCATTTTTAAATGTCTCTTTGGGTCGGTTATTTCTCCTGCTTCTTTCTTTAGATTGGGGGCTGTCTAAAGGAGAGGAGCCTTGTCTTTCTGGTAGCAACCTAGGCCAGGGGTCTGTGACATGTCCATCTAGTTGGTGGCCTCCTCCTTGAGGTCAGGGGCCGTGCTTTGCCTTTTAGGCTTGGAGCTTCTTGAGGGCAGGAACTCCTTCATCATAATGGGGGGCTGGCTCTCTGAGAGCATGAACGGTATCTTTTTCCATCAAAATGGAAGTTCCCTGAGGGCAGGAACTTATAGGACCAGGGTTCAAATCTCACTTCAGAAGCTTCTGACTTGTGTGATCTCCTATGGGCTTCAGGTTCTTTATCTTTGAACTAGCTGCTTTCTGAGATGCTTTACATTCTAAATCCAGGCTCTCTTGTGACTCTCCTGATCCTTGTTAACTCTCTTATCTGGTTGGAGATGGGCTTTCTGGGACCAGGGACTAACTGTGTCTTTCCCGGAGGCAGACTTACGGACAGGGTTGCTTTTTGGAGGCACAGATCATACCTTCTCCCATACCTGCCTCCTAATGCTTAGCCCAGGATTCCAAAGTACCCCACAGCAGAAGGCTACTTGGAACACATTCAGGGGAAAGGACTTGGTTTCTATACAGGGGGATGGGAGCCACTGAGAATATGTAGATATTGTAGATAGAATAAGTAGATATGGAGAGGAAAGTAGAAGAATATTGGAAGAAGAAATGGGAGAAAATTGTGTGAGTGTGAGCCTGAAATCTGAACAGGTGTGCTTGTGTGGGAGGGAGATAGGTGTGCAGCTCTGAAGAAAGAAAATTGTCCTCTAGCTTTCTCTTCTAATGGGGAATTCAAGTTTTGAGCTGCGGGATTTAATTCAATTTGTTGTTTTTATATTTTGGTACATGCGCTCAGAAGCCTGTGGGAAACGGGTGTCTCTTTAATAAATCGTACAAATAAATCGATGGGAGCTGAGGAGGGGGGCGGTGTCCATGTGGGAAGCATCACTGAGGGAGGCTGGGTCCCAGGAGATTAAAAATAGGGGAGGAAAAAGAGGAAAAAAGAGAGAAGAGCGAGACAATGGGGAGGAAAGGAGGCAGAATTAGGGAGGGGGAGGTGTCTATGTTGGGGGGGTGGGGGGGAATCGAATTCAGGAGAGACCAATCTGTCAGGGTTTAAAGCCTCCAAAAATGAATGTCGCTTGCACATAAAGGACTGCTTTGGGTTTTTTGAAAAGTGCTTCAAAAGCTGGATTGTAATTTATATCAAAGGATTCCTCAGAGCTTCCAACATCCCAGGCAGATGCAAGAAGCTGGCAGAAGATGGGGGCTGAGAAGCATTTTTTAAAAGGGGGGGATATTTGATTGTATGAAACCTTAGAGGCCTGGCTACTGAAAGGTTTCAAGGGCCCGAGGCACCGTTGGCAGTGGCAGTGGGAATGGGGGGAGGAGGAGGGGACATCAGAATCATACCAGCAGCATCCTGGAGGGCACCTCCCAGGATACCCTTGGAGAATAGCAGGTAGCACCTGCTGATGGCCCTTTGTCACTGTCTGCTGTTAGCGGTGGGCATGTGGGAGCAAGTAGGAGTAATAGAGTGGGGGGAGTGGGAGTAGGTGTTCAAAAAAAATTCTTTTGTACCCCAGTCTTCTCTGGGGTCTAGGAGGTCACATGGAGCTTTTCATCCTGTTCTTTCTATCGTGTCTATTGTATCTGGGGAGGGAATGTGGTTTCCAGTGGAGTTGATGCAGAATCACATTGATCTTTAAATCAAGAGATTTTGTGCCTTTTGTGACAGAACCCACTAGGCAGGTGCTTTGGGAATCCCCAGAGAATTAAGAGGTGGACAATACCCTAAAGTCTACCATCTTTTATTTCATGGAAGAAATTGCGGCCCCCAAAGGGGGGGTCCACACTTGTACAAGCTTCCAAAGGTACTAAGTAGTAGTACAATGTGAAATTTAAAGGCAGGTCATAGTTCTAGAACTGGAAGAGACTTTGGAGGAAATCTAACCCAACTTCTTGATTTTACAGACAAAGAAACTTCGGCCTGAGGAAATGACCTAACGCCACTTGGGCAGTAAGTATCAGAGACGTGCCTTGAGTACAGGTCATTATTTCAAATCTAGCGCCTTTTCCATAATATTTTACTATTTTTTTTCCTATGTAGCCAGAGGGAATGAGGCACATGAAGAAAGTCTGGAGTCAAATTTCTCCCTGATTCCTGCCTGCATCTCCACCCTGTCCCCTTCTCCCAAATCACCCCAGATTAGCCCCTTCCGACCAACTATTCTGCCAACCACACTCAAATTGTCCTTTAAAATAGCCATGGCAATGAATATTGGGTCAAATTATCAAGGCTTCAAGGATATTAGGGTAACCCTAAAAGAAATCTGTCAGATTTTATTTATTCTCACTTTTCTTTGTTTTTCTGAGTCTCAGAATCTGGAGGAGTTCATGGTCTTTTAGTCCTGGGAAACAAGATGAGAAGGAAGCTGAGAAAGATGGAGGCCAGTTGGTGTGGGCAGGTGGAACCAAAAATATTGTGGTTGGTTCATAAAAGCACAGGCTCAAGAATTAGAAGGAGACTTTAGGAATGATCCAGTCTTACTTTTTATTTTGTTGATGAGAAAATTGAGTCTCAAAGAGGGCATACGATTTTTTTTCCCAAGGCCAAACAGGTAGAGAGGAGCAGATCTGTTCTTCAAATTCAGCTCTTTAAACTCCTAGAGTTAATTTTGGCTTTGCTTGGTAGCTAAGTTTGTCCCTCATAGTTCCTCCTCATCTCCCAGCTGAACTTTGATTTGGAATGTTGAGGAAATGGGATGTTATCGGACCAAAGGAGAGAAAAGTGGGATGCTGGGGTCCTGGGATACTTACCACAGGTGCTGGCTTCCCTCCTGACACAATGCAGACCAGGGTGAAGTTCTGAGCCTGGTAGCGGCTAAATGGGGCAGGTGTGTCAGCAGCCACGACAGCAATAGAAGTGGGAGGAGCTGTCAGGGAGGTAAAGGCAGATGGAAGTTTAGAGATAGCCTAAGTCAATTTCAGGAGCTTCGATTATACTTCCAATCACCGAGTCAGTCTTCTCTGTTCAATTCTCACTCATACCCCCTCCACAAAGCCTTCGGTGAGCATCAATAGTGAGCACTCCATCCGGGTCTCAAATAACACTTTGCTTTGTATCTCCTCAAAGAACTTTCCATGAAATGTTAAATGTTCGAGGATGTTAGAACTGACATTAGAGAGATCCATGGTCATCTATGGCATCATAGTGTAACCTGGCTCCAGAGAATGGCCACATAGACTTAAGGGAATTGCAATCCAAAGGAACAATGTGGCTTTTCCTCATTTGGAGGTAGGAAATCCCTCTCATCATCTGAAGTTTACAATGTTTCCCCTCATGCAAGAAGAATCCAAATAGTCCCTTTGCCCTACAATTAATCTAAGTCTATGCAGCCATTCTTTGTGCCATTAGAAGAAATCATTGATTTGGAGTGGATCAGGTAGGTGGTTCAGTGGGTAGAGTACCAAGGTAGAGTCAGGGAGATCTAAGTTCAAATCCAACCTCATTCATCCACCAGCTGGGCAAGTTACACAACCCTGGTTGCCTCAGTTTCCCCGCTGAGGAAGGAAATATCAAACCACTCCAGTATTTTTGCCAAGAAAATCTCAAAAAGGGGCCATGGTGAGTCAGATAAAACTGGAATGACTAAACCACAATGACAGCAAGGTTTAGGGCTGGAACCTCAATAGCTCTCTGGTTTTATAGATGAGAAATCTGAGGCTGTGAGGTTAAATAACTTGTCCTACATCACACAGGTTTTAAATGACACAGGCAGGATCTGAATCCAAAGTCAGTCCTATGCATTGTCCTACCTTGAATCCATGTTTATTTCTTATCTCTGTACTAAGGCAGAGACCATCTTGGATCCATGTTTATTTCTTATTTTCCTACTAAGGCAGGGACCATCTTAAATCCATGTTTATTTTTTATCTTCCTACTATGGCAAGGACCATCTTGAATCCATGTTTATTTCTTATCCCCCAGCTAAGGCAGGGACTAGTTTATTGCCTAAATGTATTTTCAAAAGGTAGCACTGGGCTCCATAAAGTAAATAGATGCTTTTGGGAAGAAGCTTTGTTGAGTGAGGCATCAAGATGATCAACATGCAATAAATATTGATTAAGAATCCTTGTATTCCAGTTGTTAATGTGATCTTATTTTCAGTGAGCATTTATTAAGTGCCTTCTGTGTGCACAGTGTTCTGCCACAGGTTTCCTCATCACTGTGCAGAGGAGACTGTGGGTTTTTGAAGGCTAGATGGAGCTTGGGGCAAAACAGGCTCTGGGAGATTAAATCAAGCTAGGAGGACTTCCAGTATGAGCCCAGACTTGCTGGGGACAAATGTTTCTTCCCATAGCAGCTCAGCATTTCAGCAAGACAGCAGTTCTTTCTGAAACCAAACCTATTTCTGACTCTTTGAAATTTCTACCCATTGCTCTTGATTCTACCCTTGGGCCCAAGGAAAACGAGGTGAATCCTTCATCTTTGTGGATAGCTGTCCAGAAAATTGAGAACTGTCATCTCTTTATCTGGTGAATGAGAACTTCTGTTTCCTTAACTATAACAAAGGGGAGAGATGGGCTAGGTGAGCTGAGGTGGCTTGGGATGACTTCTAACTCCAATTTATGACCCTACAGTTCCTTCCCCACCTAGGCTGATCATGTCAATGGGATGATGATAATGGAAATAGGAGGAAGGGCTGGGAAATAAATGTGGGGAGGGGCTCAGAACTAGGATGCTTTATATTCCCCCACCAGTGGAGAGTTATTGACTCTCCTTCACCTGTTGAAATCCTACATAATCAAACCTGAATCTAGATGTAGATCCTGGTAATATAGACTAGGGTGCTAGGAGTCCATTCCCCTGCAAGTCAATGATGATTATAAAATAAACTAGCATTTCTATATTAATTTAAGGTTTGCAAAGTGCTTATATATCATATAGTTTGATCCCAATAACACCTCAGAGAAAGGTGCTATTATTATTTCCATTTTACAGACCAGACAACTGAGACCTGAATAAAAGACTAAATAAATGATCTGCACAGGAGATTATAGAATGGTTCCTTCTTGGCCACATTCAGAAACTGCCAATATTAGGAAGAGGAATTTTTTTTTATCTTTATCTGATGTTTTTAACCCCAAATGGAGTAAGATGAGACTCATAGCCTTTCCAAAAGGGGCTGGAGTCCTGGCATCTCAACAGTTACAGGTTGCCAATGACTAGCCTTATTAGGAGAGACAGAAAAATCCTACATGGAAGCTCTAGTTTGGTTTATATCTTTCTCTAGTTGAGAAGAAAGTTCTACATTACAATCTCTCTATGTGACAGGAATTCAGAGAAGAGAGAGATAACTACGTGATAAGAGTCACACTCTACTTATCTTTGGATCCCTTCCCTGGTGATTTTGCCTATCAGGAGGGAATATAGCCAAGAAGTAGGATGAAAGCCAGGGGAAAAAAAGCCTTTAAGAAAATGAAGCAAATATCATGAGTTTCAGACATGAAATTTTATGCATTTTAAAGTCACTTAATAAACATTAAGTGTCTACTGTGTGCCAGACACTGTGTTAAATGTTGGGGATACAATGAAAGACAAAAGACAATCTCTGCTTTCAAGAAGTTAACAATCTAACAAGAAAGACCATATGAATGAATAAAGCACTTATTAAGTGCGTGCTGTATACTGGGCATTGTGCTTAGGACTGGTGATACAAAGAAAGGCAAAAAATTGGCAAAATTCTACCTTAAAAGAGCTTACCTTCTAATGGGAGAGACAATATGAATAAATAATTAATGAATAAAGCATTTATTAAGTGCCTGCTGTACATTGGGTCGGTAATCCAAAGAAAGGCAAAATCTTACCTTCAAGGACCTCATAGTCTAATAGGAGAGACAGCAGAAATGGAAAAAAAAAACACATGTATTGAGTGCCTATTGTATGCCAGGTACTGTGCTAACAGTTGGAAATTCAAAAAAGGTAAAGGATGATCCCTCCCTTCAAGGAGCTCACAATCTAAGATGAATAGCAATAAAAAGAAGATGAAAAAGGGAAGTAGGGAAGAAGGGGAGGGAGAATTCCTGGGTGGGGAGACATGATGAAGTCATGCAGTCAGGTGGGAAATGATGAGATGTCTGCCCTGGTCACCCTTTTTAAATGGAGATCTAGGAGGGACTTTCTAGTATCCAACCTGCACTTTCTCTAATCTGAGGGAGGGAGGGGTTCCAGGGATAAAAGGTCCTTAGAAGGGAAAGTATCCAAGTTGATTTGATCTTGCAGGAAGATGAGTTTGCACAATGCAGGAGCCTTTAGAGTCCTTACTCCTGGCTTTTCTTCTCTTATTCTTTACATAATTTTGACAAGCTTGTAGGTCACTATGGATGGAAAACAGACCATAGAGTTTATAGGATCTCTGTTTAAGTTCCACTACTGACCCACATTGACTAAGTTATTTAACCTCTCAATGATCTAGAAAACTTCCTAAAACTCTAATTTTTAGAGAATTTTAGAGAAAAATTAATTTAGTGTTAATGGGAGGACAACAGTGGGATAGAAGGTGATAACTGGAAGACTGATGAGGGGATTATTACTGTGGTAAGCCTCAGCAATTGCAAGAGGCTTTAGATTTCCCTATTGCTACTTAACTTGGGGTGTAAATGCCCCAGAGAATTACATCCTCTTACTTCCATTAACTTGTTATCACATATCCTTGTCTTCCAAGAGTTATAGAATGTCAGAGCTTGGAGGGGCCTTAGAACATAGACATTCAGAGCTAGGAAAGAGAGCCCTTAGAACGCAGAATGTCAGAGTGTGGAGGGAGCTTAGAACACAGGATGTCAGAGCTGGGAGGGCCTTAGAACCCGGGATGTCAGAGCTGGGAGGGAGCTTAGAGTTATTGAATCTCCTATTGTTGAATTCCTACTTAATTAAAGCCTAAGTATAGACATAGACCCTCGTATTCAGTCTGGTTACTTCATCTCTTTACATAGAGCTTCCAAAACCAAGGAAATCAAGTGTTTGTCTGCCACTCCATAGACAATAGGTCACAAGTGAAATAGGATGGTGGTGAGGTTGGTGGGTAACAGTACATGAGGATGGATGTGAAAAAGGACTTCTGAGACATCAAAGCAACTGTGGGAAAGCTCAAGCCTTTATTCAATAGGGGAACTCCCCCAGCCCTCCTCTCATCAATACTGATAACAATGGCTGGTGGGAGCAGTTCCAATCTGATCTCATTCACCCCACTAGTTGTGTGATTCTCAGCAAGTCACTTCACCCTATTTGCCTCAGTTTCCTCATCTGTCAAATGAGCTAGAGAAGGAAATGGAAAACCTTTCCAAGTATCTTTGCCAAAAAAATCCCAGGTGGAGTTCCAAAAGGTTGGTTGCCACTGAACAACTTCCTGACTCCAGGTATAGTATTCTATACACTATGGTGTCAACTAGTTACCTCTTAGAACCTCAGTTTCCTTAACTGTAAAATGGAGGACAATAATACTCATGGCATATATCTCACAGGGTTACTCTATCTGAGAAGTATTATGTACATCTTGACTATTATCACGCTCCAATTTCTCTTCTGCTCCGATGCTCCAATGGCCTTTTCAGTTTGGAAAGTCTCTGAGGCTGCAACATATGTTCCCTCCTCTCACCATACATCTATATGATCGTACCCATGTACCCACATATGTAAATCCATGTTTGGGACATCAGCAGCCAAGTCACACCTGCCACCCACACAGACCCTGATCAGGAGCGCTGTTCCTGTCCCTCATTAGATTTCTGAGCAGGTGTTCACAATATGTACAGTTAATCAAGCCCGTCAGACAATAAGTGTTTTCAGTTGTATGGACTGTGACACAATCCCTGCTGCTAATATCATTCTGCTGGGCTCAGCCTCCCCCCACCCCCTCCTTTTCTCCTCCCTTTCCATATAACTTAGATCTGGGACTCAGGATCTCAGACAACCGACTGTTGTTTTAGCATTTACCCGCTGTCTCTCAGCTAGACAGCAGCACCACACAGATGCGATCTGGAACCGGGCCCCAGCGAAAGAGGCTGTGAACGCCTCAGAGAATTCCATCCCCTTACTTCTGTTATTGCATATCCTCATCTTCCGAGAGTTATAGAATGTCAGAGCTGGGAGGGAGCTTAGAACACAGAATGTCAGTTTGGAGGGAGCTTAGAACACAGGATGTCAGCTGGGAGGGAGCTTAGAACACAGGATGTCAGCTGGGAGGGAACTTAGAACACAATGTCAAAGTTTGGAGGGCCTTTAGAACATAGACATTCAGAGATAGGAAAGAGAGCCCTTAGAACTCAGAATGTCAGTGTGGTGGGAGCTTAGAACACAGGATGTCAGAGAGTGAAGGGCCCTTAGAATGTAGACATTCAGAGATAGAAAAGAGAGCCCTTAGAATGCAGAATGTCAGAGTGTGGAGGGAGCTTAGAACACAGGATGTCAGAGTGTGAAGGGAGCTTAGAACACAGAATGTCAGAGTTTGGAGGGAGCTTAGAACATAGGATGTCAGAGCTGGGAGGGACTTCAGAGCAGTTATTAGATATAGGAAGGGCCTTAGAACACAGAATAATAGAAGTACAAAATATATAAGAAATAATTTAATCCAACTCCCTCATTTTTCAGGTGAGAAAACTGAGATGCTAATGGAGAGGGTCTTCAGTATTCCAATTTGTTGCTGCTTGGTGAAAGCTTGCTTAATCATTAGTGTGTACTCTGGGAAGACAAACTTGTTTTAATAACCCTGGGAAGGGAATTCAGCTAGGAAAAAGAATTCATTCTGACCTATATGATGGAAACAAATACAAATGACCTTTACACGATCTGCTATTTTGGCCTCCCCATCCCTTCTTTGGGAGCTCACTACACTTAATAGCCAGAATTGTCAGGAAATGCAGGGTCCCCACGGTTTTATGTATGACATATTTTGTTTATAGCTGGGACGGTCATCTTGGAAAAGTCCTTTTCTGGGGGATCTCTGCGGAGCTTTTATTTCCTCTAGTCCCCCAAGTACCTCTTTCTGCCAAAGAGCTCGGGCCCTCAGCATGTCTGATCTCATTAATCACGTTGCTTCAGTCAATGAGGTGAGGTTTTTTTCTTGTGGGGAGGGGAGAGAAGTACACAGTTTCAGGGGGAGTGGGTAGAATTAAAAACTAGTTGCAAATTACATTATTTGCAAAAATCCATTCTTTCCTCTTGGAGTGTCTGGTCTATTGACTGTTCCCTTTTCAATCCTGCTCTATTCATTAGATCCACTTCCAATCCCACTCCACCTCCCACCTCCAACCCAACCAGTTCATACAAGTGTCCATGAATAAAAACGTTCCTTTTTAAATCTTTCTTTACTTTTCTCAGTGCCCATTTCTTATCCCATAATTTGATGGCCTCTCCCTCATCCTTATCCATCCATGTCCCTTCTGCTCCATCAAGACATTGATTGAAACCCAGATCTCTTAGAAATCCCTCTCTCATTTCACCCAGCTGACAATGAGGTACCATCTTTGTCCCTCTGGAACTGTGCATTCATCACTGAATATCATAGTAGCTCTAAGTGATTTACCTAGTCTTGGGGTCATTTACTAGGCTCTAAGCACTTAGAAGACAGGGACTACCACATTAAGTTACCTAGAATCCAAGAAGAATCAGAGAACATAGAATTATCAGAGTCAGATAAGTCTCTTTGAACACCAATTGTAAAATAGAAATAATAATAGGTTGTACTGCACAGGTTATTGTAGGGATCAAATAAGAAAAAATAAAGTCCTTTGCAAACCTCAAGGAACTATATACATGCCTATTATTATTATTATTATTATTATTGTTATCATTATCTTTTTTGATAGGGTTCAAGTAAAAATAGACCTAGGACAAATTATGTTTCCTCCTTTTGTTATTACCAATAATTAATAATTATTGATTCACTTTTAATAATTATTGATTTAATATTACTATAATAAATAGAATTTGGAATGGATATTTGAATAGAAAACATTAGAATATAGATTGTTCCAGCTGAAAAGGAGCTTAGAAATGTAGAAGGATAAAGCTGCAAGGGACCTTTGAATGCAGAATATTTGAAGTGGAAGGAGCTTTAGAACACTGAATATCCAAGTCAGAAAATACCTAAGTACCTAGATTTTTAGAAGAAGAAGGGTTCTTAGGACAGCGAATAAATAGTACCAGTAGTTCCCTGGAGCCAGCTTGAACTGGAAAACTGATTAATAAATTCTCAATATAAACATTGACTTGGGAATTGCCAAGTGCTATAAAATAGAGTTTAGTTTATTGTTTTGTTGATTGTCTAGGCTTAAGAAAGTGATGGAGACAATTTTGGTAATGCAGATTAAATATAAAAGATGTAAAAGTCTATTGAGGGTACAGCTATTTTTCTCCTGGAGAGCTGGTTGTTCAACAATTTTAAGCAATCTCTGAATTATTGTAAAGCTCCTTGGAACCTAGAATGCTAGAGGCGAAAGAAATTTTAGAACAGGAAATGTCAGAATCCTAGAACACAAAATGTCAGAGCTGGAATGTTAGAGCATGAAATGTCAGAGCTAGGCAGGCTTTTAAAACATAAAATGTGAGAACTTGGAGGGCCCTTAGAACCCAGGATGTCAGAGCCGGGAGGGCCCTTAGAACCCAGGATGTCAGAGCCAGGAGGGCCCTTAGAACCCAAGATGTCAGAGCTGGGAGGGCCCTTAGAACCCATGGATGTCAGAGCTGGGAGGGTCCTTAGAACACAGGATGTCAGAGCTGGCAGGGAACTTAGAACA
>JAJPUD010000639.1:280866-345211 GCA_023553655.1 Myrmecobius fasciatus | reverse complement strand
CTCTTCCTATCTCTCTGTTTCAGTCTTTCTTCCTCTTCTTTCCTCCTCCCTCCCTATTTTCCTTTCTCCTTTTATCCTCCTCCTTCTCTTTTTCCCTTTTTCTCCTCCTCTTCTCCCTCTCCCTCTGTCTTTGTATCTCCTCTCTGTCTGTCTGTCTGTCTCTGTCCCCCCACCCTCTCTCTGTCTCTCTCTGCCTCTCTGTCTCTGTCTCTCTCCTCTCTGTTTCTTCTCTCTCTCCTCTCTGTCTCTGTCTGTCTCTCTCCATCCACCTCTCTATTTTTCTCTTGCTCTCTCTGTTTCGATCTTTCTTCCTCTTTTTCCCTCCCTCTCCCTCCCTATTTCCCTCTCCTCTTTTTTCCTTTTTCTCCCCCTCTTCTCCCTTTCCCTTTCCCTTTTCTAGCAATAGAGGAGGTGTGTGGAGGAGAGGCAAAAGGGTGAGGGTGGGATTAGGTCAAGAGGACCAGGAAAAATCTCTGTACTTGAAATGAGTCTTGACAGAAGCCAGGGATTGATTCTAAGGATGGACATGAGAAGCGGGAGCAGCTAGGACAAAGGCAGCAGAGGAGATCTGCGTAGTTAGATTATATAGACTGTGTAAAGAAGGCTAAAATGTAGGGAGATCGGAAATTGGAAAGGGCTTCGAATGTCTGACACATAACTTTGTACAAATTTGTGGATGGGATGACACGGTCAGATCCATGTTTTAGAAAGTGCTGTTGGGTAGCTTAGTGAGGGATGCTTTGGAGTTGGGAGATGGTGAAGAGGTGACAAGGGCCTGGACTAGGGAGTGACCCTGTGAGTGGACAGGACAGGTATGTAGAATTTTTATTTGTTTATTTTTTTTGCTGAGGCAATTGGGGTTAAGTGACTTGCCCAGGGTCACACAGCTAGGGGATGTTAAGTGTCTGAGACCAGATTTGAACTCAGGTCCTCCTGACTTCAGGGCTGGTGCTCTATCCACTGTGCCACCTAGCTGCTCCTGACAAATATGTAATGTTGTGTGGATATGTTCATCGAGGAAGCATGTGAAAAGTACCTAATATGTGCATCATGAACACAGTTATCAACAAGTACTTTAAAAGCTCCTAGAGACAGAGACAGGATTTTTTTTTAATAGACAGAGACAGAGACACAGAAAGGGGAGAGAGATAGACAGAGAAAGAGACAGAGACAGGGAGATAGAGAGACAGAGAGATAGAGAGGGAGAGAGACACAGAGACAGAAAAAAGAGACACACACAGAGAGAGACAGAGAGGAGAGAGAGAAAGAGACAGAGACAAAGAGAGAGAGAGAGAGACAGAGAGAGAGACAGAGATAGAGAGGAATAAGAGGGAGAGACACAACATTTAACAAGTAGCTTCCATGAGCAACACTCAAGTGATCTCTTCCCCTGCCATGAACTGTCCACTGAAAAGGGTGCTTCAGGGATCAACCAGCAGGTAAGGGAAGGATTACCTGAGCTACCGAGGGGTGTTAATTGACTTCTAATCTTTCACCCCTTTCAGGGTTCCTGCCTTGCATTGAGAATTAGCTACTTTCTGGACCCCTCCCTCCCTCGTTCATTCCAGGATTCTCCCCCCCAGCTGGTGGCTGGCACAGAGAGCTGGGCCCTGACACCCCCCCATGTGCCCATGGCCTAGTGTGAGGCGGTCACCTGAGCACTTGCAGGCTGTCCTTGAGCACAGAGATCCAGCCCCTGCCCACTAGAGAAGGGTAGTCACAGAGTGGGGAGACCCCTAGAAGCAAACTCAGAGGAACCTCAGGGTTATAAGCGAGCTTGGAGGACATCGGAACCAAAGGCGTATCAGAATAGGAGTCCTTGGCCAGGCAAGAGATCCAAGTTCACATTTAGGTTTTGCTGATTTTTAGCTGTTTGATGATGGGCAAGACCATAGTCTTGAAGGGCAGTCAGGCGGTACAATGGACAGAGAGCTGGGTCTGAAGTCAGAAAGATTCCTCTTCCTGGTTTCAAATCTGTACTCAGGCACTTGTTAACTATGTGACCCTGGTCACATCCTGCTTGCCTCAGTTTCCCCATCTGTAAAATGACCTGGAGAAGGAAATGGCAAACCACCCCAATGACCCTGGGCAGCCACTTTACCCTTTTACCCTCAATTTCCCCATCTGTGAAATAGACTGGAGAAGGAGATGGCAAACACTCCAGTATCTCTGCTAAGAAAACCCCAGATGGGGTCTCAGAGTCAGACAGGACTGAAAAATGATTGAACAACAAAAGGTCTGTGAGGGGAGGGGTTCCATCGGCTCAAGAGCCTGAGTACAGCATCCAGCTGAAGAAGGGACCTCAGGGGCTCTCTGATCTCCTTTTACAGAGGGGGAAACTGAGGAAACTGCCTGTCACACAGGTCACAAATCTGGGATTCAGGTCTGACTCTTTATAATGATACTGCCAGTGCTTGCTTCACAAGGGACTGTAACCCTTAAAGGATTGTTGGAAATGGGAGCCATTATGGTTGTTGGTAGCATATGGAGCATCCAGTAATGTCTCCTCTCTTTCCCCCTGCCCCATGCCCACATACACCCTCACCCATACCTACTCTCTGTGTCTAGTTTTTTTGTCTCTGTGTCTGTCTCTTTCTCTGTCTATCTCTCTCCCCTTTCTGTGTCTCTGTCTCTGTGTCTCCCCCTCTTACTCCTCTCTATATCTCTCTCCTCTCTCTGTCTCTCCCCCTCTCTCTGTCTCTCTTTATCTCTCTTTCTCTCTCTCCCTTCTCTGTCTCTCTCTCCCCTCTCTGTCTCTCTGTCTCTCTCTGTGTGTCTCTTTTTCTCTGTCTCTGTGTCTCTCTCCCTCTCTATCTCTGTCTCTCTATCTCCCTGTCTCTGTGTCTTTATCTCTCTCTCTCTCTCTCCCTCTTCTCTGTCTCTGTCTCTGTCTCTCTCTCTGAACACTGGCTCATTGACAGTCATAGAGAAGCACTTTGGATCAGAAGGGGAAGCGGGGGACAGGTGGAGAGCCCAGCACAGGCCAGACTCACTGCAGACCCCCTCCCATTCTCTTTTACACCCTTCACCCCTGCCCCAATCCCGAGTCTGGGCAGAGGGACTAGAGGAGTTCTGCAGACAATGTCCAGGGACAATTTTCCTTCCTCTAAGCTGGCAGGAGGCACAGCTCTGCTGCCCCAAATCCTCCTTGACCTGCCACTGGACAGACGTTGCCCTGATCTCCTTGTCCAACTGCCCCTTCTCCCCATGTTACTTACACATGACGTTGAGGAAGATGTTTCCTGATGCCAGGACCACCTTCTCCCTTGTGGCTCGGTCATAGATGCCCACGTGGCACTCGTAGGGCCCGTTGTCTGAGATCCGGACCTCTGGCAGCCTGGGCATGTGGGGGAGGGAGAAGGGAGAAAAGAAAGAAAAGCATGAAGGTCAGGGCCATGGGGGTCCCTGAAGGGTTACCAGGGAACATGGAGTGGAGGAATAAGGAGCCTCAGCAGGCACCACAGAGCCCAGAAGGAGGAAGCAGGTGGCTCCTGCTTGTCCATTTGCTCGGCTCTTCCAGGTTCCTCTATGGGGTGGATCACTATTCTGGGCCCCCTCCCACCTCTGCAACTTCCCCACCAAGACAAAAACCCAAGGGGGTCAAAGAACAGGGTGAAGGGAGTTAGAACTTGGGATGTCAGAGCTGGGAGGGCCTTAGAACCCAGGATGTCAGAGCCGGGAGGGCCCTTAGAACCCAGGAGGTCAGAGCTGAGGGACCTTAGAACCCAGGATGTCAGAGCTGGGAGGGCCCTTAGAACACAGGAGGTCAGAGCTGGGAGGGAACTTAGAACTCAGGAGGTCAGAGCTGGGAGGGTGCTTAGAACCCAGGACGTCAGAGCTAGGAGGGCCCTTAGAACACAGGAGGTCAGAGCTGGGACGGAACTTAGAACCCAGGAGGTCAGAGCCAGGAGGGCCCTTAGAACCCAGGATGTCAGAGTCGGGAGGAACCTTAGAACCCCAAATTTCAGAGCTGGAAGGGCCCTTAGAACACAGAATATCAGAATTGAGAGACCCCAATTTTGTTTTTTGATGCACTTAAGGAAAATGACCTGCCCAAAGTCATAAAGATCATGAGTGTCTGGGGGCTTGGACCCCCAAAGCACAGGTCTGTGGGGTGCCCTTGGCTACTGGGGGAGTCTGACCTCTGACTTATTTTCTCCTCCTTTTCCTTCCTCCAATCCTTTGTCTCTTGGTCAGGAGGAAGCAGGCTCCCTTCCATCTCCCTTCCCAAGCCTCCCCTTGGCATTCAGGCTGCCAGGCAGCCCCTCTACACTTCTCCCTCCCCTGCTCCCCGCCCCTCTTCTCCCCTCAGGAGAGTCTGCAGGACGTAGCTAGTTTATTATCAGCCACTTCATCTTAAGACTCACTCCACTCCCCTGATTCAGCTGTATGTCTTGATTTCCTTCTTCATCTTCCTGCTCCTTGCTAGTGACTCCCTGTTCTCCGGGTACACTCCCTCACCTGAAGTCTTTCTTTCCATCCATTGTTCTGCAGATCCAGCCAAACAGTCCCCCTTTCGGAAGCGATTGAACCCCGAGACACTGGCTCGTGGCACAGAGGGGGTGGGTAGGACCTTTCCTCCCTGGCAGGAAGGACTGTACGTCATCCCTGATGCTGGCTGAGAATCCTGAATCCTCATCCTGGAGAAGCTCTGTCTCCCTGGGGCTCAGAGCTGCAAGGAGCCCTGCTTGTGTCCTGGCCAAGCAGTCCAAGTCACCCAACAAGTGACAATTATGCCGGCAGCCACCTGATCCAGGCTGGTGGACACAGGTAATGTGTGACAGGTGACATGGAAGCAGTGTGGCTTTTAAGGATACATGGCCTTAGAGACACTCAAGTGATACATGAAGGTCTCATTTAGGGAAAGAGAATACTAATGGAGGTCTTTCATTTTGTACCTGAGGAAACTGAGGTAGGGAAACTGGAGCAGGCTAAGTGACTTCCCTGAGGTTAGAGACAGTGACAGGGCTGAGATTTGAACCCAGGTCCTCTGACTCCCAAAGCTCTGTTATTTCCACCATACCACATTGTCTCTCTGGCAGTATCTCCACTATTCCCGTGCCATCTGTGCACCTGCTGATCATGGACATTCAGAATACCTGGTTACCTGCCACCAGCCTAGATGTCCCCCAAGTCTATATTATTTCTAGAGCTCGGGTGCTCCATCAATGTGGGCTTTGGAGACTCCATGTACAGGTAACAGTTGTGCAGGTGATGGACAGACCGCTGATGGGTAATGGGGATTGATAAGTACACAAGTGACACATGAACACAAGGATATACATATGTATGACTGGGATGTGTGAGCAGCTGAATGATAGGTGATAAGTTCAGGTGAATGATTGGTGTACAGTAATCAAGCAAACAACAAACACTTATTAATAAGCACCTACTATGTGACACATGTTGTGCTAAGCTTTGGACATGTAAATGCAAAAGAAATGCAAAAATGCAACCGTTTCCATCCTTGATCTGTGATTTTACTACAGGTAGGGAACTCCCAGGTGAGGAAATTACTTTTACCAATGCAAGATGGCACCTCCTCTGAGATACTGAGTTGCCTGAGAAATTAAATGGCCTGCCCAAGATCATACAGCCATTAGGAATCATAGGTAGAACTTGAATACAGTTCTTTCTGGCTCTGAGGTCAACTTGCTCTCTATTTCTTTCCTCGAGGCTGGAGTACATGCAGGATAGGATGACAGGTATAACACAAGATGATTATTTGCAGGGGAGGGAGCTGCTTGTAGCTGGAGATCTGGAAAGGCCTCTTGTAGGAAGGGGAGCTGAGCCGAGCTGTGAAAGGAACTAGGCATTTGAAGAAGCAGAAGTGAGGAAAGAGTATACTCCAAACATGAGGGAAGGTGGGGGAGAAAGGAAGTCACGTGCGAGGAGCGTTAAGAGGGACACGCGTGAGTGATGGGTGACGTGTGGAGAGGAGGGACACAAGCATGAGCTTTTTGTCAAGATGACTTGATATATGATCAAAGTGATAGGTGAGAAGTAGGTGAGTGATATGTAATAAGAAATGGAAATAGAAATTATCCAGTATATAAAATATAGTATAAATATGTAATTATTATTAAGATATATATATATATATATATATATTAATAAGACATACATACTAAGAAATGGAAATAGAAATTATCCAGTATATAAAAACATAATATAAATATGTATTTATTAATGAGATATATATATATACATGTATATATATATATATATATATATATAGGTGTTGTTGGGTTACTTTTCAAATGTTTCTGACTCTTCATGACTCCATTTGGGGTTTTCTTGGCAGTAATACTGGAGTGGTTTGCCATTTCCTTCTATAATTCATTTGATAGATGAGGAAACTGAAGCAAATAGGGTTATTAAGTGACATGGCTAGTGTCACACAGCTAGAAAGTATCTAAGGCCAGACGAATTCAAGAAGCGTCTTCCTGACTCCAAGGCTGGTGCTCCATCCACCTAGCTGCCCTTGTATATACATACACATACTCTCTCTCTTTCTCTTCTATCTGTTCTCTTTTTTCTTGCTCTTCTCTCTCCTGTCTCTCTTGCTCTTCTCTCTTCTGTCTCTCTTGTACTCTCTCTCTTCTATCTATTCTCTCTTTTTTTCTTGCTCTTCTTTCTCTTTCTATCTCTCTCTCTTTCCCCTTCCTTTCTTCCTCCCTTCCCTCTCTCTTCTCTCTCTCTTTCTCTTCTCTTGGTTCTCTCTTGCTTTTCTCTCTCTTGCTCTTCTTGCTCTATTCTCTCTCTCTTTCTCTTCTATCTATTCTCTCTTGTTCTCTCTCTTTTCTCTCTCTTTCTCTTCTATTTTTTCTCTCTTGCTCTTCTCACTCTTTTGTTCTCTCTCTTCTCTCTCTCTCTTCTCTCGGTTCTCTCTTGCTCTTCTCTCTCACTCTTCTTGCTCTCTTCTCTCTTTTTCTTCTCTCTTTTCTCTCTTGATCTTCTCTCTTTTGCTCTTCTTTCTCTTTTCTCACTCTTGTTCTCTTTCTTCTCTCTCCTCTCCCTTTCTTATCTTTCTTTCTCTTCTCTCTTCTTTCTTGCTTCTCTCTCTCTCTCCTTTCTGTTCTCTCTCCCTTTTTTCTCTTTCTCTCTCTCTCTATGTATGTGTATACACACCCACACACACGGAAGTAATAGGTATCCAGGTAACATATGTAGGTAATTAGTAGATGTACAGGTGACACAGATATAGAGTTGACTTCTACAGTATAAAATTGTATAATGAATGAATATTAAGGACTTGCCACGTACCAGGGACAGCCAAGAAATGGGACATAAATACATAAAGCCTGTCCCTGCCCTCCACGAGCTTATATTCTAACAGGGGAAGGCAGTTGCAACAGGGGAGTGGTGACCAAGGAGAAGTGTTTTGGGATGGTGAGTGGAATTGGAGGGCATTTGACAGATCTTTCCCCAAACGAGCTTGCTTTGATTATTGTTGGAGGAGGGGGAAGAGACAGCATATGTGAAAACATGGCTGCCCACCTGGTGGAACTGTCCCAGCCCAGCCTCTAGTGTTCCAGTCACATTTTCCTCTCCCAGGCTCAGCTGTACCCAGGACACAAATTTGGTTTGGTTGCAACCTGGCTCTCTCTCTAATCTCAGCTTTTGCCTCAGCTGCCTTCCCTCTAAAGTGGATTAAGCATCCCAGAGAGTTCTTTTCCCCAGGAATTGAGTGCCATTGATCTGCTGGCTGGTTAGCAGACCATCTACAGATAACAGGGGGCTGGGCAGGGGTTTCTTTTCACTAGCAGTGGGCCGCAATCAATAAACTATTAATAACTGCAAAGGTTTAGGGAGAGATCAGTGTAATGTAGGTTAGCGGCAGGAGTTTACCAGCACCGATGGTTTCTCAGAAAAGCAAGTCTTTATGTTATTGCAGACAAAAGTACACAGGGATCACATCTCCTGAACTGAGCCTTGGCAGGTCTTGATAAGGTTCAAAGGAACACGGCTGGACTTTGGGGGCAGCAAGGGTCACGGATGCCCCAGTATAGATTTGCAAAGAGTGTGGGCTAGGTGTCCTGGCTCTCTGAACACCTGTATCTGTTCTACTGGACAAATATGTCTCTGAGTCATAGATTCTGAGAGTAGGAAAGAACCTTAGAATATGAAATGTTTGAATATAAGACGTCAGAGCTGGGAAGGGTCCTTAGAACCAGGAGATCAGAGCTGGGAGGGAGCTTAGAACTCAGGAAGTCAGAGCTGGGAGGACCCTTAGAACCCAGGATGTCAGAGCTGGGAGGGCCCTTAGAACCCAGGAGGTCAGAGCTGGGAGGGCCCTTAGAACCAGGAGGTCAGAGCTGGGAGGGCCCTTAGAACCCAGGAGGTCAGAGCTGGGAGGGCCCTTAGAACCAGGAGATCAGAGCTGGGAGGACCCTTAGAACTCAGGAAGTCAGAGCTGGGAGGGCCCTTAGAACCCAGGATGTCAGAGTTGGGAGAACCTTAGAACGCAGGATGTCAGAGGTAAAAGGGCACTTAGAACCCAGGATGTTCTGGGAGCTGGGAGAGGATGCAGGTCAGAACAGGCAGAGGACTGAGCATTTTCAATCTAAAAGATTAGGGAGTCTCACTTCCTTCCCAATTGGAGGAATCCTGGAGTCACAGCATCTGTTTCCAGGCTCCAAAGGCTGAGTGGAATTTGGGGTATAAGATCAAAGAACTTTGTCAGCCTTTTCCCCATTCCCAGAGCTCATCAGCCCCACAAAGTGCCAGCCCAAGAGTCTTCTCAGACAGAGGTCTTGATGGGCCATGATTGCAAATCAGCATGTCAGTTTTAAAGGCTGAAGTTGTTCTTAGAAAATTAAACTTCTTACAGCCAAGAATAAGTTACCCAGCTAGAATGAGCATTATCTTCCAGGGAAGAAGATGGTCTTTCAATGATATAGGAGAATTTCACCTATTTCTACTGAAAAGACCAGAACTGAACAAAAAATTTGATCTACAAACACAGAACACAAGAGAAACATAAAAAGGTAACAAGAAAAAATAACTCTTGAGAACTATATTTATGTTATAGATACTTATAGAATGAGGGTTGATTTTATGAATTGATTATTACATTATGATTATGATATGATTACTGTGATTTTATGATTATTATCATATGATTACTGTGATTTTATGATTATTATTATATGTTTATTATGATTTTATGAATCTTATGATATGATAAACTGAAAAAGAAATTAGAGGTAGAAAAGGGATAACACTGGAAGAAGAGGAAAAGGAGGTAAAATAAGGGAAATTACATCACATGTAGAGGCAAAGAAAACCTATAATGATTGAGGGGAGAAAAGGGAGGGGAATGAGAATTGGGTTAATCTCCATCTCATCAGATTTGGCTCAGAGGGAATAATAGACGTACTTATAAGGAAACTGGAGGGAAAGGGGGGGAAAAGGGGGTGGGTGGGGCTCTAAAGGGGAAGGATTGTTTGAGGGAAGTGGTTTTCAAAAGCAAAATAGTAGGGAGGAGGGAAAGGGGATAAGAAAGAGAAAAGCATAAGCTAGGGTAAATAAGATGACAGGAAATACAGAATTAGTTATTTTAACTGTGAATGTGAATGGAATGAACTCTCCCTTAAAGCAGAAGCAGATAGCAGAGTGGATTAAAAACCAGAATCCAACAATATGTTGTATACAAGAAACACATCTAAAACGTAGAGATACATATAGGGTGAA
The DNA here is from genome assembly GCA_023553655.1 of Myrmecobius fasciatus. NCBI lineage: Eukaryota > Metazoa > Chordata > Mammalia > Dasyuromorphia > Myrmecobiidae > Myrmecobius > Myrmecobius fasciatus. The sequence goes on along the minus strand of JAJPUD010000639.1, from coordinate 335,515 downwards.
GGTAAAAGGCTGGAGCAGAATCTATTATGCTTCAGGTGAACAAAAAAAAGCAGGGGTAGCAATCCTGATCTCAGACCAAGTAAAAGCAAAGATAGACTTAATTAAAAGAGACAAAGAAGGAAATTATATCTTCCTAAAGGGTACCATAGATGATGAAGCAATATCAATACTAAACATATATGCACCAAGTGGTATAGCATGGAAATTCCTAGAGGAAAAGTTCAGAGAGATGCAAGAAGAAATAGACAGCAAAACTATAATAGTGGGGGATCTCAACCTCCCTCTCTCAGAACTTGATAAATCAAACCACAAAATAAATAAGAAAGAAGTTAAGGAGGTAAACAAAATGTTAGAAAAGTTAGGTATGATAGATCTTTGGAGGAAATTAAATGGAGACAGAAAGGAGTTTACTTTTTTCTCAGCAGTCCATGGAACTTATACAAAAATTGACCATGTGCTAGGACACAAAAACCTCAAAATCAAATGCAGGAAGGCAGAAATAATAAATGCATTTTTTTCAGATCATGACGGAATAAAAATCACATGCAATATAAGGCCAGGAGAAAATAGACCAAAAACCAATTGGAAACTAAATAATTTTATCCTAAAGAATGAATGGGTGAAACAGCAAATTACAGACACAATTACTAATTTCATTCAAGAGAATGACAATAATGAGACCACATACCAAAATTTGTGGGATACAGCCAAAGATAATAAGGAGAAATTTTATATCTCTAGATGTTTATTTGCATAAAATAGAAAAAGAGAAAATCAATGAATTGGGCTTGCAACTAAAAAAGCTAGAGAAAGAACAAATTAAAAACCCCCAATCAAATACCAAACTTGAAATCCTAAAAATAAAAGGAGAGATTAGTAAAATTGAAAGTAAAAAAACTATTGAATTAATAAATAAAACTAAAAGTTGGTTTTATGAAAAAACCAACAAAATAGATAAACCTCTAGTTAATTTAATTAGAAAAAGGAAAGAGGAAAATCAAATTGTTAGTCTCAAAAATGAAAAGGGAGAACTTTCCACCAATGAAGAGGAAATTAGAGCAATAATCAGGAGTTACTTTGCCCAACTGTATGCCAATAAATTTGATAACCTAAGTGAAATGGAGGAATATCTACAAAAATATAGATTGCCCAGATTAACAGAAGAGGAAATAAATTACTTAAATAGTCCCATTTCAGAAAAAGAAATAGGACAAGTCATTAATCAACTCCCTAAGAAAAAATCCCCAGGACCAGATGGATTTACATGTGAATTCTACCAAACATTTAAAGAACAGTTAACTCCAATATTATATAAACTATTCGAAAAAATAGGAAATGAAGGACTCCTACCAAACTCTTTTTATGATACAGACATGGTACTGATACCTAAACCAGGTAAAACAAAAACAGAGAAAGAAAATTATAGACCAATCTCCTTAATGAATATTGATGCAAAAATCTTAAATAAAATATTAGCAAAGAGATTACAGAAAATCATTCCTAGAATAATATACCATGACCAAGTAGGATTTATACCAGGAATGCAGGGATGGTTCAATATTAGGAAAACTATTAACATAATTGACTATATTAATAACCAAACTAACAAAAACCATATGATAATCTCAATAGATGCAGAAAAAGCATTTGATAAAATTCAACATCCATTCCTATTAAAAACATTAGAGAGTATAGGAATTAATGGACTTTTCCTTAAAAGAGTCGGTAGCATCTATTTAAAACCATCAGCTCGCATCATATGTAATGGTGATAAACTGGAACCATTCCCAATAAGATCAGGGGTGAAACAAGGTTGTCCACTATCACCATTACTGTTCAATATTGTATTAGAAATGCTAGCCTTGGCAATAAGACAAGAAAAAGAGATTAAAGGAATTAGAGTAGGTCATGAGGAAACCAAATTATCACTGTTTGCAGATGATATGATGGTCTACTTAGAGAACCCTAGAGAATCAACTAAAAAACTATTAGAATTAATCCACAACTTTAGCAAAGTTGCAGGATACAAAATAAATCCACATAAATCATCAGCATTTTTATACATCACCAACAAAATGCAACAGCAAGAGATACAAAGAGAAATTCCATTCAAAATAACTATCGATAGTATAAAATATTTGGGAATATATCTGCCAAGGGAAAGTCAGGATCTATATGAGCAAAACTACAAAACACTCTCCACACAAATAAAGTCAGATCTAAACAATTGGAAAAACATCAAGTGCTCTTGGATAGGTCGAGCGAATATAATAAAGATGGCAATACTACCTAAACTAATCTATCTATTTAGTGCTATACCAATCAAACTCCCAAGAGATTATTTAACTGAACTAGAAAAAATAACAATAAAATTCATCTGGAAAAACAAAAGGTCAAGAATTTCAAGGGAATTAATGAAAAAAAATGCAAATGAGGGTGGCCTAGCTGCACCAGATCTAAAACTATATTATAAAGCAGTGGTCACCAAAACCATTTGGTACTGGATAAGAAATAGAGTAGTGGATCAGTGGAATAGGTTAGGTTCACAGAACAAAATACTCAATGACAATTGTAATCTAGTGTTCGATAAACCCAAAGACCCCAGTTTTTGGGATAAAAACTCACTATTTGACAAAAACTGCTGGGATAATTGGAAACTAGTCTGGAAGAAATTAGGCATTGACCCACACCTAACACCATATACCAAGATAAGGTCAAAATGGATTCATGATCTAGGCATAAAGAATGATATTATAAACAAATTAGAACAATGTAGGATGGTTTACCTCTCAGACCTGTGGAGGGGGAAGGAATTTGTGACCAAAGAAGAACTAGAGGTCATCATTAATCACAAAATAGATGTTTGACTATATCAAGTTGAAAAATTTTTGTACAAACAAAATGAATGCAGACAAGATTAGAAGGGTAGCAGTAAACTGGGAAAATATTTTTACATCCAAAGGTTCTGATAAAGGCCTCATTTCTAAAATATATAGAGAATTGACTCAAATATATAAGAATTCAAGCCATTCTCCAATTGACAAATGGTCAAAAGATATGAACAGACAATTTTCAGACGAAGAAATCGAAACTATTTCCGGTCACATGAAAAGGTGCTCCAAGTCACTATTGATCAGAGAAATGCAAATTAAGACAACTCTGAGATACCACTACACACCTGTCAGATTGGCTAAAATGACAGGAAATGATAATGATAGCTGTTGGAGGGGATGTGGGAAAACTGGGACACTGATACATTGTTGGTGGAACTGTGAATGGATCCAACCATTCTGGAGAGCAATTTGGAGCTATGCTCAAAGAGTTATCAAACAGTGCATACCCTTTGACCCAGCAGTGTTTCTACTGGGCCTATATCCCAAAGAGATTTTTAAGGAGGGAAAGGGACCCACATGTGCAAAAATGTTTGTGGCAGCCCTTTTTGTAGTGGCAAGAAACTGGAAATTGAAAAGATGCCCATCAATTGGAGAATGGCTGAATAAATTATGGTATATGAATGTTATGGAATATTATTGTTCTGTAAGAAATGACCAACAGGAGGATTTCAGAGAGGATTGGAGAGACTTGCATGAACTGATGCTGAGTGAAATCAGCAGAACCAGGAGAACATTATACACAGCAACAAGACTATACGATGATCAATTTTGATGGACATGGTTCTCTTCAACAATGATGTAATTCAAACCAGTTGTGCTGCGATGAAGATAGTCATATACATCCAGAGAGAGGCCTGTGGGAACTGAGAGTGAACCACAACACAGCATTTTAACGCTTTCTGTGAATATTTCCATGCATTCTGTTTTCCTTCTTAGGTTGTTTTTTTTTTTCTTCTTCTCTTTCTAGATCTGATGTTTCTTGTGCAGTAAGATAACTGTATAGATATGTATACATGTATTGTACTTGTCATATAATTTATCCTATCTAGCATGTATTAGATTACCTGTCATCTAGGGGTGGGGGGGGGAGGGAAAGGAAAAGCTTGGGAAAAAAAAAAGTTTTTTTGCAAAGGTCAGTGTTGAAAGGTCACTCATATGTTTTGCAAATAAAAAGCTTTATTAAAAAATAAAAAAAATAAAATAAAATAAATCTATATTATAAAAAAAAAGAAAATTAAACTTCTTGAGGCAGGGAACATGGAAGGGAGAGGAGGGGACAGCTAGGTGGCGCAGTGGATAGAGTGCCAGCCCTAAAGTCAGGAGGACCTGAGTTCAAATCTGGTCTCAGACACTTCCTAGTTGTGTGACCTTGGGCAAGTCACTTAACCCCAATTGCCTCAGCAAAAAGCAAAAAAACAAAACAAAACAAAAAACAAAACCAAAAAAACCAAAACCCAAAATAAAAAAACCCAAACCAAACCAAACAAAAAAACAACGCTTGCTGGGTGAATGAATTGAAGGAACATTTCTAGCTTCTTTTAAACACCTTGGAGACGTGTGATTTAGGAAGCTCAGCAGGGTTGGCCCTGGCTGTAAGTTGGATGGGAGGCTTCTTAGAAAGCAGTATAGCATGCTGTGAGTAAGTAGAGGGCTGAGTTTGGAGCTAGGCGTCCTGAGTTCAAATGTAGCCCCCTTTGCTTGCTCCCATTTGTGTGAGTTTGGGTGAGTTTCCTCACTAATTTGGGGCCCAATTTCTTTACGTGTAAAACGAGGGGTTTTTACTAAATGACCTTTGCCATCTCTTCTTGATCTGAATCTACGGGCCCGTGCTCTGAAGCCGTCCAGTTTGAAGGGAAGTAACGGGGCCACGGGATAAAACTCATTCTCTGTCTATTGTCCGGGAATCTCTCCAACCTCTTCTTGAACATGCTTCTATTTCTATCCTGCACAACCCCTCAGGGTAACGAGTCTCCTCTGGTTACTCCCCACTGAGTAAGTAGAACAGCCTTTGATTTCCTGAAAACTGCATCCATCCAGCTTCCTGGGGAGGCCCTTGCTCTTGTCTCTGGGATTTGGCGAGCAAGCCCATGTTCGATGGCTCTCAAACACCTTTCATGGTCATAGACTTTGATCACATTCTCTTTGTCTTCTCAGAGGGAAGAGTCCTAATTTTTCCGACTAAAAATGGTGACTTTTCTCTTCTTTTCTTTTTTTTTCTCCTAGGAAGGCAGGGGAGAGGAAAAGTCTAAAGTGCTGGGAAGCTGTCTGCTCTGTTAAGTGGGTTAACCCTGCCCCCCCCCGTAACCCCTTCACATGGTTCATTTGTTTAGTCAACCCCTTGAAGTGATCACAAATCGAAATTAATGCTGATTTGCCGTTTTCGATCTTCCTCACCCTGCTGTAATGAGACTCTAAGTGGTGTAGGATAGACAGGAAGCAGTGAAAATAGTCTTGAACTTGAAAGCCAAAGATGTGGATTCTAGTCCTGCCTCATTGAATAGCTGGGCTCTTTTGAGCCTCAGTTTCCACATTTGTGAATTTTTTTTAAAGTCAAGTCAATTAGGTGGCGCAGTGGATAGAGCACCAGCCCTGAAGTCAGGAGGACCTGAGTTCAAATCTGGCTTCAGACACTTAACGCTTCCTAGCTGTGTGACCCTGGGCAAGTCACTTAACCCCAATTGCCTCAGCAAAAAGAAAAAAAAAAGTCAATTAAATGAATGGTGTTATGTAGTTATTGTGTTCAAGGTACTGTCCTAGGTGCTGATGGTAACAAGACACAGTGGAATAGAAGGATGGCTGGATTTGGAGTCTGAGAATCTGGATTCAAATCCTACATATTTAAAACTTGTGTGTCTTTGGCCAGTCACTTAACTTGCTTCCTCATGGAAATTGAGGGGGCTGGACTAGATGGCTTCTGAGGTGATCCAGTGATAGTCTAGGAGCCATCTGTACCTGCTTACCCTCATTCACATATTTCTCATAGCCAGTAAGTGACTGTTGATTCTACCTTCACACAAATTCTCCCATCCCCGTCTCTCTACTCCAGACACAATCACCTAGTTTGGACCCTTATCACTTTCCTCCCAGACTATTGCAAAAGTCTGCTAATTAGTCTCCTTGAGTCCAATTTCTTTTTTCTTCAATCTCTTTCTGGCAATTACCAAATAGATATTCTTAAAGTACACATCTTACCGTGTCATTGCTGTCTCCGCACTCACTAGCTGGGTAACCCTAAACAAATCATCTACATCTCTCAGACTCAACTTTCCTCAACTGTAAAATGGGGATTAAAAACACCTGCTTAGATATATAAAGTGTTTAGTAAGCATTTACTATGTGCCAGGCACAAATACAAGTAAACAAGACTGGCCTTACCCTCGGGGAGCTTACATTCTAATAGGGTAGGACAAAAAAAATGGGAAGCTGAAAATCCAGGATGGGGAAATGAGGGGGGAGGGCAAAGAAAGGGGTATGGCTTCTGGGGAGGACAGCTGGCCAGTATGGTAATGAGCTGAGTGTGGTTGGGACCCCCCATGAAATGTGGATCTCGCCAGTCTCACAAGGTGTTGTGAGGATCAAATGAGATAACAAAAATAAAGCACTTTTTCAACTTTGAAATGTTATCTTAATATTTATTATTATTATTATCTCCCCTTTTCAAAGGCTTCTCTGGCTCCCTATTGTCTTTAGAATAAAATAGAAATACCTCTGTTGGCATTTAAAATTCATTAAAAATAGACTAGCTACAGTCTATCCTTCAAGGCTAAATTATACCAGTTTGGTTATTTTAAAGTTGTATCTAAGTTTTTGTGACCCTATTTGGGGTTTTCTTGGCAAGGAGACTCAAGTTGTTTGCCATTTCCTCCTCTAGCTCATTTTACAGATGAGGAACTGAGGCAAACAGGGTAAAATGACTTGTCCAGAGTCACACATAGCTGACCCCAGACCTAGGTCTCTATCCACTGTATCACTTAGCTGTCCCTTGCCAGATTATTGTGTATTTATTCAATATAAGATTTACTTATCTGCGAATATGCTGAATCTCCCCAGTAGAATGGAAATGCCTTGAAAACTAAGTTTATTTTATTTTTGTCCCTGTGTCCTCAGCCCCTAGACAGCTAGGTGGCTCACTGCTTTGATGGATAGACCCATAGTCCAGAAAACCTTAGTTGAAATTTTGCCTTAGATTTAACTATGTGACCTCGGACAATTAACTTGACCTCTCTCAATTTCTCTGTAAAATGGGGATAATGATAGCAGGATTGATGCCATTGTAATAATGATATAAGATTTGATATTATTATAATAATATCAGGATGATGATCTCAATAACCAGGACTATTGTGAGGATCAGTAGAGATTTGTGTAGGAACTATATAAATGGTAGCTTTTATTAGTAGTACAGTCCCTGGCATATAGTTGATGTCTAATAAATGTTTTTTTTTGATTGACTGAGTAAAGTGTTTATGGATCTTATTTATAGCTCTTTTCTGGTATGGATTCTTGATTGTCTATTTAAAAAATAATGATGAGTGCAGATTATGTAAAATGCTATGTAAACTCGAAGGAAATAGAAGAATATGAGCCTCTGAGATGGTTTGCAAAGACTGGGGATGTCTTCCTTCAGCCCACCTGGTCCAGGGGCCTGTGCCCTGGGCTGCTGGCCAAGGTACCTTGCTGCCCATTCAGACCTCGGAGGACTGGGGAGGTGGCCAGGCAGCCCTAATAAAAATGTCCCCGAAGCTTCTGATAGCTCCAAAGTGCTGTTGAAATGTGTGCTAATGAGGCACTTGGAAAGCTTGGGCTCCTCTCAGGAAAATGGTCTCTGTGTTCAGTCCTGTGACCGGGCCATTTGTAAAGCATTTGCAGAGTCAACAGCCAGGTAGTTTATCACTGTTTACTCTGCTCCAGTGGTGGAAGTTGGTGTCCAGCCATAACTGCTTGCCTTTCCCAGGTGCCCTTGCCAGGAACTCATGGGGCTTAGGACAGATGGAAGGGATGCTTAACCCAGGAGACCAATGACCGTGTGATAAAAGCATATATTGAGCATATATTATTTGTCGGGGGATACAGTTCATACTCTCAAGGATCTTCCATCCTAATGGAGGAAGACAACACATTGTTAAAGTTTGTATATTTAGATAAGACAATCCTTTCCCTTATGAAATTTATGGTCTCATACAAAGGGTTTTTAATGATTGTCTGTTCCTAGACCCTATGGCAGTCTGGCGAAATCAATAGACCCCCTTCTCAGAATAATGTTCTTCAATGCATAAAATAAAATACATAATATTACAAAAGAAACCAATTTTATCATAATACAGATCAAAATTTTTTTTGCATTGATCTATCAAGATGAATCTATTTATCTATAAATAAGAGTTATCAAGATCTGTGAAGTGGAAAGTACAAGCAGCCAGATTTTACAGATGAGGAAACTGAGGTTCAGAGAAAGGTGGGGACATAGTGAGTAAGTAGAGGTCTCCTGACTCCCAGTCTTATTGGGGAACCTTGCTCTAGGAAAAGCTGACTGCTCTCCTCTTCTGCTTTCCTCTGATCTCCCATTAGTGAAGTTCACTGGAATTAGAGTCAGATCGACTGGATCTAATCTGTGTGATCTTGTGCAAGACTCTTCTGTATGGGGCTCAGTTTCCCTCTGAAGAATGAAGAAGTTGGGCTTGACAATCTCTATACTACTGTCTACCATGAAATCCAACAAACATGGTAATGCCATGACAGAATTTCCAATTTGGGAGGGACTTCAATAGTCGAATTCATTTATAGCAAACACAAGGGATCTTCAGGGGTGGGGCAGGGAGTCACTTCTGGAAGCTGCCCATTCCACTTTTAGCCATCATTAATTGGAGCCATCAAAGTTGTGTCTGACTCTTTGTGACCCAATTTTTGGGGGGTTTCTTGGCTGAGATACTGGAGCAGTTTGCCACTTTCTTCTCCATTAATTGTCAGGAAACTTTTATTCACATTGAGCCCTATTCCTCTTCCGTATCCCATACCCTCAAATATTTACAGGCTCAGAGATCAAGTGGTTGCAGATTTAGACCTAGAAAGGACCTAGAAATGACAGGATGAGATCACCAAAGGTGGTCTATCCATCCCCTCCCTCATTCTATAGATGAAGTATCCAAGGACCGGAGAGGTTATAATGGGGTTTACCCAGCTGGTAAGATGGAATTTGAACTCAGATTTTCCTGATTCCCAGCCCATGGCTCTATTGACTAGATCACATTGCCTTTCTATAGACAGCAATCATGACAATAGAGATTCAGTCATTCTGAGGGCCAAATGTTGCCAGCTTCTTCAATGGCTCCCAACAGGGCATGGTCACTCTCCTGGTATGGCATGGACTAAAGACCCTTCACCAGCCCAGATATCTCCCCCCCGTTTGACTTATCACTGACTTTGCTAAATTGGAGTACCTAGAACTGAACACAACAATCCATACATGATCTGCCCGTCAGAGAACAGTGAACCTATTAAGTCAACAAACATTTGTTCTCTTATTATGGGCTAAGTGCCGGGAATACCAGAAAGGTGAATTCAAGGTCTCCTGCCTTCAAAAAGCCTCAATTCTAGGCGGGGGAGACAATGTGTAAAGCATGTAGATAGACAGAGTGATATACATATGGAGAGAGATACACAAAGAGAAGCAGAGACAGGAAAAGGGAGAGGGATAGAGAGACAGAGAGAGACACACAAAGATAGCTAGACACACAGAGAGAGACAGAGAAGGAGAGAAAGAGAAAGAGAGACAGAGAGACACACACAAAAATAGAGAGACAGAGACACACAGAAATGGAGGGAGGGAGGGAGAGAGAGACAAAGAGAGAAAGAGACACAGAGAGAGATAGCTAGACAGAGAGACACACAGAGAGAAAAAGACAGAGAGATAGAGATAGAGACAGAGAGAGGGACAGAGACAGACACAGAGACAGAGAGAGACACACAAAGATAGATAGACACACAAAGAGAGACAGAGAGGGAGAGAAAGAGAGAGAGAGACAGAGAAACAGTGAAAGAGAGACAGAGAGACACACAGAGAGAGACAGAGAGACAGACAGAGAGAGGGAGAGGCAGAGAGACAGAGACAGAGACCGAAGGAGAGAAGGAAAGGGGAAGACAAAGAGGCAGAGACAGAGACACAGAGAAAGACAGAGAGAGACAAGTATGATAGACAGCTAGTGCAAAGGTAGAGATGGGAGCTGGTTTCAGGCAGGCCAGCACCACTGCTTAGAATGGGGAGATTAGAGTAAGAGAACCAGAAAAGTAGGACATGATTAGCTTATGAAGAGCTTCAAATGGCAAACAAAGGATTTAATCTTTGATCCCAGAGACATTTGGATGTGGGATGGCGGAGTAACTAGAGTGCTGGACCTCTGGCCTCAGGTGTTTACTAGCTCTGTGACTCTGGGCAAGTCACTTCACCTTGTTTACCTCAGTTTCCTCATCTGTAAAATGAATTGGAGAAGGAAATGGCCAACCACTCCAGAACCTCTGCCCAGAAAACCTCAAGCAAAAGTCGAACATGACAGAAACAGTTGACTAAGGGAGCCTCTGAAGCTCATTGATCAGAGAATTGATGTGGGCAGATCAATATGTTGGTAACTGAAGGGAGAATGAATTGGAGCGGGATGAAATTTGTGGGAGATCAGTTAAAAAGACGTTGCCATAATACAGACTAGAGATGGTGGGCTGTGATTGGGTGAGTGGAGACAAGGATGTATGCATAATAGATATTGTAAAGGTAGAAGTGGCAAAATTGCCAACTGATTAGATATGGGGAGCGAATGTAAGGAAAAAGTCAGGAATAATGCCAAGGGAGAATAGTGGTAATCTTGGCAGTAAGAGAGAAGTTGGGATAACGGGAAGGTCAGGGAGGGGTAAGATCATGAGTTTTGTTTTGGACAGGCTGAATTTTATATACCTTTGTGACATTCAATTTGAGATGCCCAAAAGGCAGTGGGTTGTAGGAATGATGCTATGGCTGGGTATAAACATTTGGGAATCACTTGCCTAATTATAATGGAATCAATCCATGGGAGTTGAGATCACTAAGGGAAATAGTATAGAGAGAAAAGAGAGGATGGTCCAGAACGGAGTCCACAGTGTGTGACCTGCGTGAAAAGTTGGCAAAGAAAAGAGTGAGAAGGACCGATAGATAAGAGAATAAGGGGAGAACAGGATTAGGAAAACCTAGGGAGAGGGGGATGAGAAGAAAGCAATCGATGGGGTCTAATGCAGCAGAGAGGCCGGGAAGGATTAGGATTGGGAGAAGGCCATTAGATCAGGCAATTGTAGGAGCCTTGGTAATTTTGGAAAGAACAGTTTCAGCTGAATGATGTGGTTGAAAGTCCTACTGCCAAGTGATTAGAAGTGAGTGAGAAAAGGAAGGGCACTTAGTGTAGATGGCTTTCTCAAGGAGTTTAACCATGAAAGGGAGGAGACATTCCTCCTTATTTCTGAAAACTATGATTTTCTTGATACAGCACAAAATCACACTCAGTTTCTGGGAGGCCGTATTTTAGTGCTGACATATTGAGCTTGCCATCTCTTAGAGTCCTGGAGCAGTCCTGATTGGTAAGGAATGAGCACAAGCCCACTTAACCAGTTCTATCTGGACTCCTGTCTTCTGCCCTGCTACAGATCACCCTCCACCTCTCGCTTTGGGAACATTAATAAAATCAGAGCTAATATTGCTACTGGAGGGCATATGACAGGCAACTATCCTGTGGCTCCAGATCCCATCCTGGAGATTCCCCTGACCTGACCTCTTATAAAATCATGGGTCATAGATTTAGTCCTGGAAGGGGTGTTGGAAGCCATTTAATCCAACCTCTCTCTTTTTATTAAAAAAGGAAACTTGCATATAGGATAGAAAGAACGTTGGACCTGGAGTTAGGAGAACTTGTGTTTCCCTTCACCAACCCATGCTGGCTGTGTGCAAAACATTTCACCTCTTGAAGCTGCTATTTCATCACCTGTGAAATGGAGGTAATAATACTTGACCTCCCTGACTCATAAGATGCCATGCTGTAAATTTTTAAAGGGATGATAGAAATGGGAACCATTAGTGTTATAGTCCGAGGAGACACAGTCAGTGGAAGAAATGTGCTTCCTTCTCACTACTGGCCTTCTCGCTACAAAGCTGATGTTATTCCAATTATATACACTCCTTGACTTCTTCCTGTGGTACAGAGGAGTGAGCATGGACTCTGGAGTCCAAAGACCTGTGTTCAAATTCAGCTTCTAACACTTAATATCTATGGGATTTTGGCCAAGTGACTAAAGTTCCCAGAACCTTTCTTTCTTTGTAACTGGATTCAATGGACTCTAAAGTTACTTTCCATTCTTCAGCCTCGATCCTATGGGTTTCACCTGTCAGACCCAGGGCCTGGGTGGGCTACATTGCCCATCTGGAGGATGCAAACACAGTTGGTACAATCAAGCACACATCTGTAAGAACAGAAGAGCCCAGGCCAGGAGCTGCTGAGGATGAAGAGAGGACGTTGGCAGGAAAATCTGGTAGGACCAGGAGCCCTGGTTATCCCAAGGACCGTGACTTTTTTTTACTCTCCTTTTAGGACACATTTGCAAAGACCCAATGTGGTTATTTCCTCCCCCTTCTGATTTAGAAACTGTTCTAATAATAAGCTGCTCAGGGGGAGCAAACATCCGTGGCATCTGCTGAAAGGTCGAAAGGTAGAGTGGGGACCCCCAAAGATGGGAAGCAGGGAAAGGCTGCAAACAAGGCGGGCACCCTGAGGTGCCCTCTCCTTCTCCATCATTTGGCCTTGCCGCCTCCCAAGGTCGTTGGGTTCCGATTCCTAGCACAGGGCCCGGCTTCTCCATCTGAAGGTATTTTCCACTACAATTATAACAGTTTAGAGTTAATGTCATTATAATTAGCAGCCTGACTGCTGCTGTTCCATTACCAACAGCTCATTACGCTGTGCCCTGAGCTGCAGTGACCCATTGGAAATGCATTCTGGCCCTGGCTGCCTCTGGCCCTCAGGTGCCAGTCCACATCACTGCCTCCGTCTCCTCCTTCCTCTCGCTGGTCCCTTGGGACTTGTAGGAGGGGGAGGGGAGCTGGGCAGAGAGGGGACATTTGTCTCACAACCAGAGTTGGTTCTTCTACCCTCATGACGCCTTCCAGCCTGACGGGCATCTGCTTATTGGAGCACTTGCATGACTAGAAGGTTGGAGAAGGAGGAGGAAGTTTAAATATCATTAAAACTGGGATCTAGTCTTTAATTTATTGTGTGGGGGAAAAAGTGAAATTCTCTGAAACCCAGTTTTCTTGTCTGAAAAGTGAAGGGTTTGGACTGAGTGATGCTTAAGATCATTTCTAGTTCTGACATTCTGTGTCTAAAGATTTCATCTAATCCTAATATTCTATGTTCTAAGGCCTCTCCCAGCTCTGACCTCCTGGGTTCTAAGGGTCCTCTCAGTTCTGACCTCCTGGGTTCTAAGGGTCCTCCCAGCTCTGACATTCTATGTTCTAAGGGTCCTCTCAGTTTTGATCTCCTGGGTTCTAAGGGCCCTCCTAGCTCTGACCTCCTGGGTTCTAAGGGCCCTCCCAGCTCTGACATTGTATGTTCTAAGGGCCCTCCTAGCTCTGACCTCCTGGGTTCTAAGGGCCCTCCCAGCTCTGACATTGTATGTTCTAAGGGCCCTCCCAGCTCTGACCTCCTGGGTTCTAAGGGCCCTCCCAGCTCTGACCTCCTGGGTTCTAAGGGTCCTCTCAGTTCTGACCTCCTGGGTTCTAAGGGCCCTCCCAGCTCTGACATTGTATGTTCTAAGGGCCCTCCCAGCTCTGACCTCCTGGGTTCTAAGGGCCCTCCCAGCTCTGACATCCTGGGTTCTAAGGTCCCTCCCAGCTCTGACTTACTGGGTTCTAAGGGCCCTCCCAAGGGCTTCTATTCTTACTTAGCTTCATGGTTATATATGGCTCCTCTATCCTCTATCTGTGAGCTCTACAAGGCTGGGGAAGGTGGTTTTATATCCTCACAATTCCAAGCTCAATCAGATGATAAATCAGAATGTGGTTCTTGTTGATGGACACATATCTTTGCCTTCCACGGTCTTTCAGAAACATAAGTCGGCACTGTTGTCCACTCCAGACTTCCTGGACTCTCCTTCCTCCTGGCCTTAATGCCCTTGGCTTTCTCTTCTTCCCCCAGAACATCATTTTGGGGCTGTGACTTTCCTACTCCATTCCTTCGGGGGCTTGCTTCTTCAGTCTCTTACTGTTTCCATGGAAACTTTTTCCCTTCACATCATCATTGACTCATTTTGGAAGTTTACTGGTCACAGCATCCAAGGAGGAATCAAGTGTGGGGATGGGAAGAGGCTGATCAGGGGGGATGTGGGGGTCCTGTCACTGTGGCTTCCCATTTAGGGGTGACTGGGGACTTCTCTCACACTGGCAGCTGCCCGGCAGAGGCCCCTTTGAGCCTGGTCATCAAGATCAACAGGTTCACAGAACCTCAGGGATGCAGGAGACCTGAGAAGCCATCCAGCTCAGCCCTACCCTCCACACAAATCCCCAGCAAGTGGGCATCCAGGGCTCAGCTGGACAGCTCCAGGGATGGGACCTCACTCCCTTCAGAGGCAACAGATTTATGTTGGGATAGTTGCAACTATTAGGCAGGTTTTCCCTTAAATTCAGCCAAAATCTATCTCCCTAAAACTTTCACCCTTGGGTTTTCCCCTTGGGGTTAAATAGAACAAGTCTTCCCTTGCTCTCATAACAGTCCTACAAATACTCGAAGACAGCCATCACCTCCTTTTATCTCTTGTCTGAGTTAGACAGGAGCATTTACCTCATCCTTCCTCAGATGGCATGGCAGGGTCCCCAGCCCATCCACCCTGCTGCGGGCTTCCTTGTGATATCTGTCACTTTCTAGTAAATGTCCTCTCCAAAATGTGGCTCTAAAGAACCAGACACAACCCCCCAGATTCAACAGGACAGAAGAGATGGGGACAATCATCTTACACCTTCTAGACACTGGGCTTCTCAGTGCAGCTGGATTGTAGTCACTTTCTTGGATGCTATAGATACACACACATGCATATATCTATGTATGTGCACAAATATAATATATAATATTTATATAATATAGTATAACACAATGTTATATATAATATAATGATATGTAATATAATACGTATTACACATATATAATACAACATATATAATACACATATACATATCTATTTGTATGTATGTATGTGAATATAATGTTTAATATTTGTATAATATAATATAATAGTATTTTAAATATAATATAAGGTAATACTATATGTAACAATATATAATTTGATGCATATTATACTTACTTATAATATAGCTTATATAGATAACACACACATATATACATATCTATTTGTATGTATGTATGTGAATATAATATATAATATTGGTATAGTATAAGACAATATTACATATAATATAATACAATATTATATATAACAATATATAATATACATATTATACTTACATATAACATAGCTTATATAGATAACACACATATATGCACACATATCTATCTGTCTGTCTGTCTTGATTTATATTATGCTTGCAGTCTAGTTCATTTTACAAATGAGAAAACCACGGTCCTAATAGATGAAGCGATTTGTCGAGGGACACTTCAAGAAGGTTACTAGAGATCTGTTCTCAGTTCCCAGTGGTTCCCAGGCACCACTTTTGCTCTGTTAGGATAAGGGGCCTTTGGAACATACCCAGATCATGTAACACCGAGGCACCCTGAGGGTTTGCCTGAGCATATTCGGGTAGACTATCATGGCGGCATTCCTTGTCCCCTATTATGGGAGGAGGGGGAGCCTCCATGTTAGATGCAGTGATCTGGATCAATGGCATTGCCCGACATTGGGTATTACTTTCAGGAGACACTAGTCAAGGGAAGTTAAAATTGCCCAGAAAAGGAGGCGTCCCTCACACAAAACAAGCATAATCCAATATGTTATTTTACTGGTCTCCAAAGCCCACCTAATGAACCTTCCCTCCTCCAGAGGGAGAAGGAGTTCTTTCTCTGTGCCCCAGTAATCATTATCTCTGAGTCGTAAGATTAGAGAATGACTAAACTGGGAGGGAACTTAGGAAAGAGAATGTTAGAACATAGATGGTTTGCTCTGGAGGGGGCCTTGGAACATAAAGCATTAGTGTTAGGAAGCCCTTTATGTAACAGGGCCCACCCCATGGAACATATACGGGGATGGGCTGGTGCCTTGGGGCCCACTGGAAGGGCACTGTTCATCCCCACATGTCCCATAGGATGGGCTCACTACATTTGGAGTATTGAGTGTTAGATCTGGAAGAGAGTTTAGAACATTCTCTAATAGAGAATGTTAGAATATAAAATGGCAGAGCTAGGAAGGGCCTTAGAATATAAAAAAGTCAGGGCTGGGAGGGTCCTTGGAACACAAGAGATCAGAACTGGGAGGGCCCTTAGAACCCAGGATGTCAGAGCTAGGAGGTGGCTTAGAACCCAGGATGTCAGAACTGGGAGGGCCTTAGGACAAAGAATGTCAACATTGGGAGGGCCCTTAGAAGACACAGAATCAGAGCTGGGAGATTCCCTGGAACCCAGAATATCAAAGCTGGGGGAGCTTGGAACACATAGTGACAATTTTGGAAGGAATATTAAAAGGGAGCATTTGAACATGAAATTTTAACTATGGAAGGGATATTTGATATTACATAACCTGACACTATCCTTTTGCAAATCAGGACTTTAGAGGCCTAGAGAAGTTAAGAGAATTGCTTGTTTAATTTTAAAGTCACACAGGTATTACAAGGCAGTGCCTGGGTTCTAATCCAAATTTCTGATTCCAAAATTTGCACTTTTCCCACCATCTAATACAGCAAATAGCAAAATTCCATTTCTTAGAAACTCAAGATAAGAAAATTTAGGATTGATGAACTAACTGCATCTTTCTAGGATGCAGGAGACCCCTCACAGACCATTACAGAAAATATTCTTCAGTGAAAATAAATCCATATATATGTTTGTGTTTCAGATCTACCAGCGCAAATTTGAATGGTACCGTCCTACTATAGCAGGCTTTTATATACAGCTTTTAGAGGACTGGTTAGGGACAATTTAAAATTGCCCAGAAAAAGAGGCTAAACTACCGTTCACCTCACTGTTGGATGAGCATGTTTGGGTTCTTTCTCAAGTCTGCCCTATTTTTTTCAGCTCTCCTTAGAAGGCTAAGGATCTGTATTTGGAACGGAGAAGAATAATAGTAGTAGCTTACATTTTTTATAGCACATTAAAATGTTATGAGTAATCAATTCCAAAATGGAATCAGAATTAATTTGATTTTCTCAAAAGTTTTAAAAAGTATTTTCCCCACAAACTCAACTCAATAATCATTTATTAACTATATAACATTTATTAAAATAATAAAATTTTAATATAATAAAATATTTCCTCAACTCAGCTCAATGTAATTCAATAAACATTTATTAATTATATTAACATTTATTAATATTAATTCCTTTGCTTGGCAGTCAAAACCCTTCATCACCTGGCCCCTTTCTACCTACCTACCGGCTTTCTTATACTTTATTGTCCGTCACATCTAGCCTGGAATGCTTTCCTTCTTCACTTCCATATTTTAGAATCCCTGGCTTTGGATCCTCTTCTGTAGACCTTTTTTTTTTTCTCTGAACAATTTTTAATGACTCTGAAGTGGCCTTGTGTTTATCTTTATGATCTAGTTCTTTCTGTGTTGTCTCCCTTATTGGAGTGTAAATCCTTGAAGACAGGGACAGATTTGCATTTTTAAATATTCTCAGTCTTTAACATAGCAGGAACTTTAAATGTATATTAACTAAGCACCTCTTATGTTCAAGCATTTTGCTAAGTACTGGAAATACTAAGACAAGAAAGAAGCACTTGCTTTCCAAGACTATTGTGAGAGATAATATTTGTAAAGTGCTTTGCAAACCTTAAAGTATTAAATAACTTCTAAATATTATTATTGTTTTATTATTAATATGAGCAGTTCTTGGTGAAGTCACCCTCCCTTTTTGTAATAAACTTCTCCCTTTTCTGAATATTTCCAGGAAAGTAAATTTCACTGCCAAGAGTTGTAGATTCCATTATCCTTTCCTTTGCTTTTTCCTTTCCTCTCCTTTCCTTTCCCCCTTTCCCTCTCCTTTCCTCTTTTCCTTTCCTTTCTTTCCCCCTTTCCCTTCCTTTCCTTTCCCCTTTCCCCTTCCCCTTTCCCCTTTCCCCTTTCCCCTTTTTTCTTTCCCCTTTCCCCTTTCCTCTTTCCTTTCCTTCCTTTTTCCTTTTTCCTTTCCTTTCCTTTTTCCCATTGAAATTGGAGGTTTGAAATACGAGTTTGAATTTGACTAGAGACAGAGAGTTACCTTACCTCCAAATTCAAGACTCATTTCTATTTCTCCCCTTAATATTCCACAGTAGGGAAAAAGGAGCAACTCTCCTTTGAATATTGATTTAAAAATTACCAAGAGTTTTCCTCATAGCAACGCAACAAGGAAGATAGTATCAAATAGTAACAATGACATACAACAACAATAATGTAATAATCATAAGGTTTGCAATGCTTTTCACAAGTATTATTATTATTGTCCTTATTACCACCCTGGGATATTTGTACTATTATTAAGCCCATTTCACAGATGAAAAAATTGAGGTTTAAGTATCCAATTCAAGTCACATAGCTACTAAGCATTCTCAAGTGGGATTTGAACTAATGTTTTCTTGGCTCCAAGTCCAATCCTCTTTGCACTGGGTCAACAAAGATTTATTAAGTACTCACATCGAGCTGTGCTCTGTGTTCATGCTGATAATGCATAAATAAACAAATTAAAAAGAAAGAACTTCAAGGAACTTATGGTATTGGAGGAAACAACATATACATGTATAACAGATGTGATTAGGGGAAGCCCTTGATCTTCTGGAGTACCTGCTCCTATAGTGCCATGGTTTGGCTTAGTGGAACAATATCCTAGGCTAGAAGATCAAGGGTTCTCCTTATTAATCCTGTTAACAAACATATAAAACATAAATATAAGAATTTTTGTGGAGAAAAGAACTAATAAATATAAATAAAGGGTTTTTTTGCAGAAGGAAGAGAGAAGGCAGCTGAGGGGAATAAATATTATTCTCTAAGAGATGAGGAAATTGAAATTTAGAGAGAATTCAGAGTCCATTGGAGTCCCAGATTTGAACCCAGGCCCCTCAGATTCTAAGACCAATGCTCTTTTCCATTGATTTCCATAGCTACTTCTATTGTGTCCCATTCTTTTGGGTAGGAAAGCCAGCATGTTGAAAAAGGACTCTGGAATATGACCCATCACCCTCAGAGGAGAGCCATCTTGACTGTTCAGCAGGTCTTCCAGTCCGGTCTGTGGCCCTGTAGGAAGCCCCTGACTGGCTGGACTGTTGATGGGTGACCCCAGGGCTGAGCTTTGGTCCCTGCTGCTTTATCAAAGCTTCGCTAAAAACAGCCTTGCTTTTGCAGAGCAAAATTGAAACCCCCAGGTTCCTCTTAAGGTTCTTAAACAGGTCAGTCAATGGGGGAAAAAGGGAAAAAAAAGCAATCCCTGCAAACTCATAGCCTCTGAAAGTAGGGCAGATGCAATTATTTTTTTTCCCATCCTGAACAATGTGGGGCTGGCCAGGAGGGAAGAAAGGTCAGGATGGTGAGTCTGATGTATGTGCTAGGTGGGAGTGAGGATGTAGGCTGAGTTGCCCCTCTGTTTTTTAGCAGGCTTTTTTCAAAGGGAAAAAAAGAACCATTTGGATTCATGCAGAAAATGCGATAAATCTTATTCACAAATACCAATCTGAGGACCTACTAAGTGTCCCATGTGATGTGCTATGAAGGACACAGAAGGAAAAAAATAGAATAGGAATATCAGAGATTTGGGAGATTTTGGAAATTTGGGGGTTTGAATTCAATGCTGCTCTGTACGAGCTGTGTTCTAACTGTGCAAGTAACTTCCCCCCTCTGGGTTTACTTTTGTTTCATCTCTGAAAATTAATGAATTGATAGAAGATTTATATGATCTATAAGCTTCCTTTCTCTTTGAAATCCTGTGGCATTGTTCCTGTCCTTGGATAGTTCTGTTAAAATACCTAAGGCTTCAAGCATAGATTCAAATTTCACAGACCCTTCTAAAAATATTTTTCAATAATTGAAGGCAACATAGAATACTTTAAAGTTTTATAAAGCACTTTGCAAATATTATCTGGTTTGATCCTCACAGTAATCCTGGGAAGTAGGTACTGTTATTATCTCCATTTTACAGATGAGGAAACTGAGGCAGAGATCAAGTGATTTGTTCAGGTTCACACTCCTAGTATCTGAGACTAGATTGGAATCCAGGCTTTCCTTTATTCCAGGTCCAAAATTCTATCCACTGCACTACCCATCTATGTTAAATTTCAGTCATAGGTTGGTGAGAACAAAGATGTAAATTTTCTTTCCCATCCAAGTTCACTCACCCGATGAAATCTATCCATGGATTCCTTGGGACGCTGTGGTTAAGAATCCCTGGCCTGGAGGGGGAGTGAAGTCTCAGATTTATCCCCTTTAGAGATAAGTAACCTTGGCTCTCTATTTGAATTACTGCATGTTCACACACTTGCCTTTGGAGAAAATTGACTCCTTTCCTTGAGGAAGCAATAACAATAACATAAATAGCTTACCTTGGCATGGAACCTTAAGGTTTTCAAAGCGATTTATCTATGATCTCTTTAATTCTCCCAATGACCCTCTGAGATAGATGCTATATTATGGGCATTTACTTCTGAAGAAACTGAGGCAGAATATGATGAAGTGACAAGGTCCCATTAGCCTTGGCACTTGTACCCCTTCAATGCCTTCTACCCCTCTGATCAGAGAGCAGAGAGAAGAATCCTCCCCAAATTTTTATTTAAAGAGAGTTCCCTTGCCTACTATCATTTAAAATCTCACTGAAGACTTCACAAAGAGTACTATTCTTTCTCTTCCCCTCTCCCCTTTTTTGTGTTGTTTTCCTCAATTCTATTTTATGCTTCTTAAAAGAGGTAATTTTCTTTTCCTATTTATTTTCCCAGTGTTTTTCATGGTGCCTTCCACACAACAGGATCTTTTTTGTTGTTCTGTCACTTCAGACTCTTCATGATTTTACTTAGGGTTTTCTTGGCAAAGACAATGGAATGGTTGGCCATTTCCTTCTCCGGTTCATTTTACAGATGAGGAAACTGAGACAAACAGGATTAACTGATTTATCCAGGGTCACACATAGGTAGAAAATGTCTAAGGCCAGATTTGAATTCAGGCCCATACTGACTCTAGACCCAGAATTCTATCCACCATGCCATCTGGCTGCCCACAAAGGTACTTACTGAATGTTCATTGCCTGATATATATATATATATATATATATATATATATATATATATATATATACACACATATATATATGTATATATATGTATATATGTACACATATACATATATGTATAAAACACAAATATAATATAAATACAACACAGCTGTTCTCTCTCTCCACTCTTACCAACATTCCCTTATGTAAGAGGAACCCATATCTTGTTTCAGAAAAAGTTGACACATGTCAGTGTTGTTGGGCATCATTAGGAGCAAGGGAATCATATTTCTTAGGGAAGAGGGACAAGATCCAAGTGATAGTAAAGCCAGGTTAGGCCAGTAGCAATATTATCTACCCATCTATTTGTCTGTCTGTCTATCTGTCTATCCATCTATAATTGTCTGTCTATCTGTCTATCCATCCATTCATTTATCTTAAAATGCACTGACATCCAAGGGGCTAAGATGAATTGGGCTGGGAGATCAATACTGGAGAAAGGTTGACTATACAGGGAATGTCAGAGAACTGACTGGTTGTCTGACTCCAACAAATCTTCAGCCCTTTTTTGTTTCTAAGTATGCTCCTTGCTCCTGCCCTGGGCATTGATGGGTTAGTCGGGTACCACATCAGTTAGGGCCACCTTCCATCCTTCTGACTCGGTTTTGCCAGTAAGGTCAAGGATTAAGACAGGGATGATTCTCTGAGATACTACCATCACTGAAATTATAGTTTCCCCAATGCACTAAAGGCTTATTGGAATCATTTCTTCTCTCCATAGTTATACCAATTTTTCCCAAAGGCAACAGGGTTTGGGTGAATTTCCCTTCTCCCTAAATGTCTCAACTAAACATCATCTCCACACATCAGAATGATAGAGCTATGACTCATCACACAATTTAGCTGCTTTCCTCAGATCCAATGGTGCAAACATTGCAGTCTAACTGTTGGAGAATCTCACACACACATGCACACACAAACACACAAACCGCCAACAACAACAACAACATCTATTATTACTATCAGACTACTGCCACATTCAGGACAGTATTCAGGACACAGAAAGGCAGCAGTTATTGACAGTAACCTTAAGGAGGACACCAACTTCTCTTCCCTTCTGAGGATGTCTGTAGTCAGCCTATAAGAGTGAAGTCAACCTAGGTTTCTAAATCAGTATTTCTAAACTGATCCTTATACCATACTGCTGACTATATCAACAGTCAGAGAGGAGGAAAAACTGGTGAGACATTCATGCCTGGGAAATCTGCTTTTCAGACTGGTTTTCCAAGTGACTCTTTTGTTCCCATGTTATTCATCTTTTAGGAAGTGTCTTAGACAGTGAATTGTATTAAATGATATGCTGATAAAATGTTTAACAACCAATTCTCAGAAAAAAAATTATGTGAGACATTTTTGAGTGTCATCTGTATTAACATTGTCTCCATCTCTTTTTTTAAGTCTAGATAATCAACAAAACATCAAATCAAGCCCTAATTTGTATGATTTACCCTTTTCTGAGGTGTAAATAAATATTTACACAGAAAATTTAATAATTGACTTACTGGTTCCAGCTGGCTCTAGCAGCCTTAGCTATATTATATATAGCATAGCTATACTTAGCTATACTTAGCTGCAAGAGTTCTTTAGCTTCAACATACATCAAAGGGTTGGGTGGTGTCCATGTGGTACCATGAGGTCAGCTAACATTATATCCTTGACAAAACCTCCTAAGCTCTTTTCTTTTTTCTTAGGTGAACAGCAGTCATGAGACGTTGGTAGTTAAAATCATGCTAAATTTACAAAGATATTAAAAAGCGAGATAACTGTATACTATCACAGATTGCTAAATGTTCATTTGAATGTACTGGCTACCATATAAAGGAAGCTATAAGAAGCCGATTTGGGCAACAGCTCCATGGAGGGGACTTTTCTAACCCAGGACTATCTGTAGGCAGTAGATATAATTAAGGGGCAGTAAAACTTTTGAACTTATTTTTGTGAAGTTGGCCAATTCTGTTGATAATGCAGAGTTGAATTTTAGAAGGAGGGAAAGATAGTGAGCCCGTTGAAATATTTTGTAGTGGAATTGGGCAGCTAAGAAGGTGCAGACTAAAGGGTCTGGAGTCAGAAAGACTCATACTTGTGAGTTTAAATTCAGTATCAGACACTTATGTTAGCTGTGTGATCTTGGGCAAGTCACTTAACCCTATTTGTCTAAGATTTCTCATCTGTAAAATGAGTTGGAAAAGGAAACAGCAAACTGCTTCAGTATTTCTGCCAAGAAAATCCCAGAGAGGGTCATGAAGAGTCACACACAACTGAACAACAAAAGAAATCTCTGGGACTTCACTGTCACTGGTTGTGTTCCTCTGCACTGTAGGGTTTCCTGGGGAAGGCTTATGTGCCATTTCATGCTGTAAGCCATCTTCCACCCAAAAAATATGGAAGATTCTGGCCATGATGGATGCATGTCATAGGGCAGGGACAGACATAACCCTAACAACACTTTTTGAGCCCTTTCCTATTTTTTAAGGTATGTTTTTGTCAGAGGTTGAAGGATTCTGGCAGTCAGAGATCATGGGCTCTTTATAATTCCCAAGTACTAAAATAGATTGTGTGGACAGCTGATGTTGGTTTTGGCCACTATTCCCCTGACCCTGTCAGTTAGTGATGTATCCTAGATTGTGTATCCCTAAGGATAGAGCTATAATGGAATAGCCTTTCTTAATTTCCTACCCATCTCCCTCCACAGCTACTAGTGCCTTCCTCTGCAAAATTTCCTCCTATTTATTTTATACATAAAAAAGATTTGGAACTCTCCTTGAACCACCCCTCCCCTTATAGTTGATGTAGACACAGAAAATAAAAAATGTATAATAGAGGCAATGAGTTTTAATGTATTAACACCCAGTGATTCCTTTACAAAGGGTGTACACTTTTTCAGAATGAATCAGATGAACAATAAATTGACTAGCTTGAAATGGGCCACACCCATAGGGGCTTTAAATAGCTAATCATTAGGATGAGCTGGCCTATGGGGGAGACCCTGAATGGAGCAGGGGAGGGGAATTCTTTTGGTTTTCCATATGCCATGGTTGGTAGAGACTTGCTGATATTTGCCAAGAAGATGACAAACCACCCAGAAGCTGGAAGGTCAGTTCAAGAGGGTTAGACGAAGCAGAAATGAACTCTTCTCTAACCCAGGTACATAGAGACAATCATCTGAAGGAGAAAATAGCTTCGAGGAGTGGGATTTCTGGCAGCAGAAAAGCAGAAAAGTTCTGCCTATTGACTCACAACAGAGCTAGCCTTGGTGATAAAGAATTGAACTATGGAGAAGAGCAGATCAGCTAAGCAACTTGTCCAGCCTCTATAAAGAGAGGAAAAGAGGGCTTGAGGTCCTTCAGTATCTGAGTTAACAGTTTGTGTTCTCTACACATGTACCTCACTACTATTGTATTCTCAGTTGTGTCCAGTCTTTCCAAGAGTGTTATATGTGTTTGTTGGAGGCTGCATACAAGTTTTATATGGAAAATACTGTGTAGTTACTGTACTTTTTACTATACTATCTTAGTCTAATTTGCTGAGAGCCAGTTGTGTCTATTACCTGATTATTAAAGTGAAGTCCATCAATGTGGGCTTGTGAGCTATGGTTTCAAGAATATAGATTCACAAGGTGCTTTAGGATCTGTGGGAGTAGTAGCCTTTATCTGGAATACAAATTGGAGGAGTAACCTAGTGGAGATTTGTATACACATAAATATTTATATCTGTACATCATCATCAGCATTATCATGATGATCTTCCTCCTTATCACAACTCATATTTCTAATCTCTCTCTCCCCCGACCTAATATATGTATATATACATATGCATAAGATCTCATTTGTGATTCTTATAACACCCTGCATGATAGAAACTGTTATTATCCCCATTTTATAAATGAGGAAACTGAGGCTGAGAGAGATTAAGTGATTTGTCCAGAGTGTTACAGCTAATATGTCTAAGGAAAGATTCAATCTCAGGTCTTCTAGGCAGAAAAAGTACAAAAGTACAACACTTTATACAATACACTACCTTTATGTCTCAAAATTATGTTACCCAATAAAACATAAACTTCTTGGAGGCAGGAACTGTTTGACTTTTGTAGTCAACAAACATTAATTTAATACTTAGTATGTTCCAGGTGCTGTATTCCAGACACATGATTATATTCTCAGTCCCTAACATGGGTAACTAGCAGGTGCCAAATAGATGCTTGTCAATTGATTGGCTGAAAAACACGCCAGAGTCAGACAAGAAACCTAGTCTGAAGCCTCTACTCTGACACTTATTGGCCATGGACCTTTGGTTACCTCTTGGAGCTCCATCATAAACCTTGCACTCATTACTTCAGAGGGTGACTAGGGGAAAGGAATTTGTAAATTATAAAGTACTAGCTAACCAAAATAAGAACTCTAAATGTCATTATTCCTTAATATGTCTTACAGAGATGATCAGATTTAACTATATATACACACACATATACATGTCCCCGTTAGCATCCAGAAGGCTCCTGTTCAAATGAGCAGCTCCTTGGCAGGGCTATGTGTTTTAATGGACACATCGCTTGAAACTTCATAACCGCCATCTGTTCTTTCGACTAATTGCCAGAGTCAAGAGGAGTCTTGTTCACAGCATTCTAGGAAGGCAGCCATGGGGTGAGTGATGAAAACCTCCACCTGTATTTTGAAGAAGGTTGGGCAAGCTCTTCCTTTGGCTCAGACGCCAGTTGCCTCTTGACCAATAGTTACAGGTTTGGTGACTTATGGGAGCTGTTAAAGGGTCACATACCGGTTTTTGGGATAATGGGAAAATGAAGGAAGCCTCTGAATAATTTGAGGAGTCTCCCCTCCCCCCTCCTCACCAGCAACTGATCTCAAGAGCAGGAGTAGGAAAGGACAATTTTTGGGAAAAGCCAGTGGCCAGGAATTTGTTCTCACCTGGGTGTATTTCAAAGAGGGATGTTTCTAGCCCATTATTTTGTGACTGCCTTCCTATGCTATTTTGTTATTTTTTTGAATTCAGGTAGAAACTAGAAATTCTTAGAATGGATTTAATGAAACTCCTGGTTTATACGATGGATTCCTACAATTACTTGGAGGAGATCAGAAGGCATGAAACTTTGTCTGAAAGGCAAAACCAATGGAGGAGGACTTGTATCCTGATCTTACTGATTAGGCTTCCGAGATTGGTTGAAGCTGCTTGCAGAGGACTAACCTGACTGAATCTTAGAAGGATGGAAGAATCTCTTAATCAGTAAGAAGTCAGTATCTATGGGTAGTCATCAAGTTGGCTAGGAACACCCTTTTGATGTATCTGTGATGTGAATTCTCTTCTGTCTCTCTATCTCTGTTTGTCTGTCTCTGTCTGTCTGTCTGTCTCTCTCTCACACACACACTGCATTTGGTTGACTCAGAAGCCAGATGCTAGGAGACTAACTCATCCATTCTTTCCCTCCATTATTGGTCTCTGATCTCCAAGACCGGAGCTTTCATTTTTGAGTAAAATCAATCCTACAAACATTTCATGTCTTATGTGTCAGGCACAATGCTAAGTAATGGAGATACAAATAGAAACACAAAGAAAGATAATCCCTGCCCTCAAGAAACCTATATTCAAATGGGAGAAGACTGGAAGAATGAAAGATGATTGGTCTGAACTCTCTCCAAAATGAAGATTCAGGAAGGAACCCACCAAGGGAAAATGAGACCATAGGTCCAGAGGGAGAAGGCAGCTTTAGCACACAGAGATCTCACAAACAATATAGCAAGATATGATGCTCTTGAATCTGGGGTGATGGTTTCTTGAATAGTCATTGGCTACCCCTCTTAGCTTTCATTCATGGTAGACAAGTTGCAGAGAATTCCAAGATTAGGGAGTTCTATGAAGACTACTAATGATAAAATGGTAGAAAGAGTACTTTTTGCATTTCGTTTTTGTTTTTGTTTTTTTTAAAGAGAGCATCAAAAGAGACATCCAGGTATTTGAGATCTAATTTTGGTTACACCAATAATTACCTGCATGGTCTCAATGTTTTTTTTAAACAAAATGAGTTGGTTAGACTATATTACTTCTAAAGCCCCTCTCCTTTTGATATTTTGTGTTCTAAGGTTTCTCCTCCTCTCCCCTTACATGTTTTATTCAGGTTTCTTTAAAAAAAATCACTGTCAATGTTGAATGACTCTCTACTCCCAATCAATATAGAACCTTTCTTTTGTAACAAATAGGTAACAGTCAAGCAAAACTAATCCATACATGGGTAATGTCTGACATCGAATGTTTCACTCTTCACTTGTAATCCTCTGTCTCCCTGTGAGAAGCAGGAGCCATGCTTCCCCATTAGTCCTGTGAAGTCTTTTGTTGTTGTTTTTCTAAGGTCTGTCTAAGGTCTGATGTTGGATTCTGCCTCTCTCTTCCCCTCCAGCCTCATCTCTCATATTGTGATCTAATGTTCCTTTCAGATTTAAATTCCCATGATTCTAGGTTTCCTGATTATCATTTCAGATCTATGATTAATTAAGGATATGAATCTGAAGGCGTGTGGGGGGTAGTGGAGAGAATACGGGGACATAGAGCAGGATTTAAATCTCACATCTGACATTTAAGAGCCCTGTGTAGGTCAAATCACTTAACCTCTCCAATCACTTAACCCTCTTCTCTGGCAATTCCCTCATACTTCTCTGATAAGCGTGAGAAAGGTTGAGGTCTGTGTTGATCAAGGGGTTTTTTCATGCTGACAAAATCACAAATTTTCCAGCATATTCCTGAATGGATTGAGTAAAGGTAAGGACAATGAGAAGAACGCTCCTTAGGGGACCTTGGCTGTGTGACCTTCATGCCATAGCTGGATGGGCTAATGGAGCCTAATGGGCCAAGTTAGCCCATGGTGAGAGAACATGGGTTGGAAAGTTGGCTCATTCATGTTCAAAACACAAATTGAAAATCTGTGCAAAGTAAAGGGTGTTCTGTATTTTCTTCTTCTTGCCTTGAATGTTGGTGAAAAGTGATCCAGACAACTTAAAAAGCTCAGTGAAATGGACTTTCTTAATTGGTAGTGACTTTCCCATCACTGGAGCTATTCAAGCAGAATGCAACTGATTACTTTTCTAGCATGTTGTAGAGGGGATTCCCACTTACTTTTGGCTTGGATTCATGAAGTCTGGCAAACCATCTATGAAAGATTGTTTTCTGTTTCAGAACTCAGCATACTTAGGAAACAAGCTTAGGAAACTGAGGTATAAAGCAGTGGAATTTTCACAGAAAGAGCTGACAGGGCTCCACCCTTCAGTTTTCCTACATTAGGCTGTGGTCTATTAATTTAGTGAGTTGAGGCTTTGGTGCTAATGAACCTGAGCCAATGGGTTTGAATTTCAAATGATCCAATTGGACTTAGCTTAATTTTACCATCACACACTGTATCCTAAACCCTCAACAATCATCATGCATGTGTGCCGATGGGAGTAGTAGGAATAGGCAGAGGAGTATTGCAACTCATCCCACCATGAGAAAAATAATGCCAAAGAGGGAGCAAGAACGGTGATGTTCATGCTCCTCAGGGCATTTATTGTAGCTGATCTGGTTTCTCTAGCAGGCTACTTACTACACCCTCTGAGCTGAAGAATGACAATAGGAGGGCAGATAGGCAAGGTTCCAGCTCGGGAGCCAGGAAGACTCATCTTCCTGAGTTCAAATGTGGCCTAAGACACTTATCAGTTGTATGATCCTAGACCAGACATTTAGACCTGCTTGCCTCAGTTTTCTCATCTGAAAAAATGAGCTGGAGTAGGAAACAGCCAACCACTCTTGTATCTCTGTCAAGAAAATCCCAAATGGGATCATGACTCACAAACGACTAAACAACAAAGAGTCTTTGGGATGGAAAATACACTACCCTGTAGTCAATCTTTTGTTGATGAGCTTCTGTATTCAGGCTAAACTTTAGAACATAGACATATAGTTTGTAACTTCTAGGCCATCCTGAACCTGCCAGACCTTGTGCTCCACTGTCATACTCTTTGAAAAGTCAGAGTCCTTTTCTGTATCACTATGCTTAAAGATAGGAAACAATAATAATACACCTGCAAAAGACAATGCCCATAGTTGCCCACTGTATTATCAGTCACTCAAGGAGTCCAAGGAAAATTTTTCTTTGGCTTTTGACTCACTGCATGAATTTTGATCAATCACTTAGAGTCAGAGATTCATGAATGCTAAAATCCAAACATCTAGTTGAGTCCCTTCATCTTAAAGAGAGAGGGACTATATGGTACAGCAAAATGACAGCAGGTTGGGAACCAAGAGATCTGGATTCAAATCTTTGTTGTGTCACTAATTTACCATGTGATCCTTGATATGTCCCTTTGCCTCAACTTCTTCTTTTGTAAAATAAGAGTTGGACTAGCTGTATGTGAAATCAGAAGATCCAAGTTCAACCTATGTGACTATAGCAAGTCATTTAAAGTCCCTTGGGCTTAAAATCAGAAGATCCAAGTTCAATCTATGTGACTATTCATTTAAAGTCCTTTGGGATTAAAATCAGAAGATCCAAGTTCAATCTATGTGACCACAGCAAGTCATTTAAAGTCCCCTGGGCTTAATTTCTCCATCTATAAGATTAAAAGGTTGGGCTAGATAGTCTGGATTCTCTGCTAGTTATAAATCTATGATCCTATAATATCTATCTTCCCTTTTAGTGCTAGTAATCTGGGATATGGAACATTACAGGAGCTCAGGGGAGTAAGAGATCAGTTTGGGATGGAAAAGGATTAGGGAAGAATTCCTTGGGGGAGGTGGCATTTGAACTGGGCTTTGAAGGTCAGGAAAGACTTTTAGAAATGGATGTAGTTTATTCACCTGCAAAAATTCTAGGATTCTGGATGCTGTTAAAGGGATCTTTCAAATTGGATAGTCTCTGAAATCTCTACAAAACATGCTGACATAGCATGGCAGCTTTCTGGAAGACTGACTGCTGAGAGGAAAGTAGAAGCCTTTATTCTACTTTCTGAACCTAATCAATGGAGTGGGAGAAGAGCATGGACAGGTGTGGGAAGCCTTGACTCAGCAGGCAAGTCTCCACTGGGTTTCCAAATGCCTCCCATGCCAAGAGGCTGTTTTCTTTCCCTGGTCCTTCTCTGATTGCTCCTCTCACCTATAGATACTGCCACTTGTTGCATAGAGATGTGATGAGAAATTTTTCTTTCCCATGGCTGTGGAAAAGAAATGAAAGCTGAGGAAGCAGGGCTGGAAGGTAAGTGGTTCATTAACTTGTGTTTGTCCCTGATCTTAATTGCCAGCTCTTCTTGCCCCTCCTAGTGTAGAAAGAGTATAGGCCTGGGAGTCAGAAGAATGGGTTTGAGTCCTGAAAAAACATTTATTACTCAGTTTCCTTATCTGTAAAATGGGGCTGTAAGGCAGCAGGGCATAATAGGTTGAAATGGCTTTTAAGTTAGGAAGAACTGGACTCAAGTTGTGCCTCAGAGGTTATGTGACTCTGGGCAAATCTCTTAACCTATTAGTAATCACAGGAAACTCTAAGACTAGAAGTTTTCATAATAATACCTTAGTGGTGGGAGAAAATTCTTCCCTAGGAGTTCCCCATGGACAATGTAATTGTGAATCATTTAAAAATGTGTAGAGGAGGGGGATCACACTTGCGACATATGATTCATAGGATTGTCAGAAAGATATCTGTAAAGTTTAAAGTTCTACAGAGAGGTAAACATTATTGTTGCCATGCCCTGAATGCATTGCCTGACAGTGATTGACTCCTTTGAGATCTTAGTTATCTTTCTTTGCTTGTTTTGATAGCATAGGGAAGATCTCCTGGTAGGATTTCAGAAGATCTGGGTTCTAATTGAAATACTGATATTGAATTCTCTGTGTAAACCAATTAATTAACAAACATCTCTCAAGCATTCACTATGTGGCAGAAACTGTGCTGAGTGTTGGGGACACAAAAAGGGGAAAAAACCAGGATCTGCTCGCAAAGTCTCCAGTGAAGGTGACAAATTGTACCAGAGGATCCCTTAAGCCTGAATCACCCTACACAAGCAGAATAATCTCCCATAAGACTCTACAATAGTGGGGAATATTAATCATTAAATAGTGAGAAATAGAGAGAGAAAGGATCATTCTGTTTGTCTCTAGAGGGTCATTTCCAACTCTGAGCACCACATTTTAGGAAGGACATTGACAAACTGTGGTTGGTCTTAGAACATGGAAACCAAATTGAGAAGGAGACTGGAAACCCTGTCATACAGAGACCAGTTAAAGGAACTAGGGGTGTTTAACATAAAGTGTAGAAGGTTTGGATGGGGAAGGGGTAGAGCACAAAAGCTGAAGTTTTTGAAGGATTATTGTGCAGATGAGAGGTTAAACTTATATAGCTTGACCCCAAAGGTGGAACTAGAAAGAATGTGTGGTTGTTAGAGAGTCAAATTTGTTGCAAGGAAAAACTTCCTAACAATCATAGCTGTTCAAAAGTGAGAGGCTGATGCAGGATGATGAAATTTTAAAGTAGAGACTACAGGATTTCTTGTCAGGGATTCTGTAGAGAGAATTACTATTCAAATATGAGACAGACTAGGTGACCTAGGTTCCTTCCTCTGAATATCTGTTCTAGAACTAAGAGTTTCAGGGCTCCTTATAAATCTTTCATTACCCATGAACCCCCTAACTTACAAGGATAAAGGGAAAAGCAGTTCAACTCTCTACTTTCCCTTGTATAGCATAGATTTAGGTTCCTACTCCCAGTTTTGCTGCTATTGCTGGCCATGGTGCTGACCTTCTGAGTTGACTGAGGTCACAAAATGAGATCTGCAGGCAGGAAGTGGGGTGAACAGGGCAAGAATAAATGATGTGATTAAAGAGAAGTGATTTAGACTAATATTTGTCCTTTCATCCCTTCATCCCTTCAACTTTCTGAGATGAATCACTTTTAGGTTGGAAAATATTTGATTTTATTTTTGCCAAGTAAACAGGAACATGGCTAAATATCAAGTCAATCTCTGGTGGGCTTAGCACAATGCCTAGCACATAGTAGGTGCTTAATACATGTTTATTGACTGACTGTGGGGCAATAGGACTTCAGCCGCCATGGACATATCTGAATAACTTTGTGTCCCTATATCCTTCCTCTCCCAAATCATCCAATTGAGAGGGATTTAGAAGGTATGGACACAATTCTCTGGGCTTTCTTTCTCTGGTATCAGCTCATGGTCACATTAATATTCTCAGCAACTGGTGAAGAAGCATTTCAGAAGCAATTTCTCTGTCCCTCTGCCTGCCTGCTGAGGCCTTTCTCACCTTCGGCCCCGAGCTAGAAAAGTCTGAGGGGAAGTGAGAGTTTGCAATTTCTGAGAGAAAAATTTCAATGGAATCATTATGGCTGGCTTGGGAGACAAAGGAAAATACCATTGTCCAAATGTCATCTGGTGTGGGCTAGCTCTCTCAGCTTCATAATGGGAGCTTTTCTGTATGAAACATGTGTTTAATGACCTCAGGGGGATCTTAGGAGGAGGGATCTGGATTTATGGATGTTTTTCCTAAAGAATCATAGAATCTCAGATTTGGAAGTGAACTCAAGGGCCAGCTAGACCTACTTATACCACAACAAGAATCCCTTCTATGACATTGCCAATGGCAGGTCATGTAGCCTTTGCTTAAAGACCTTCAGTATTGGAGGAGGGAACCCTGCCTTCTGTGGCATCCCTTATGCTTTTAAATAGCTGTTATTTATGGGAAAGTTTTTTTCTGGTATCAAATTTAAATCTTCATCTCTGCAATTACAACCCATTATTCCTAGGCCTATCCTATTGGGCCAAGAAGAACATGTATTAGAAAAGTAAGAATGTTGGATCTAAAGCCTGAAGACATGGGTCAAATTTTGGCTTTACCAATTACCAGCTACATGAGTTCAGGCGTGTGACTTCATCTCTTTTGATTTCCTCATCTGAGAGAAAAAGAGGAGAAGAAAAAAGAGAAAGAGAGAGAGATGAATTGGGTGTGCATAGTGTCTAATACCTTAGGAAGTTTACAGGGCAACCTAATGAACCAAACTTTTGTTTTAAGGACAAACACAGCACAGGGAAGCATAAATACAGTTACACACGGAAAACCACAGAAGCAACCAAATTCACCGAGGATGTAATTGATGTTTTCTTATTCTCCCACATTTCAATATTTTCAGCTCTATAGGTACAATTAAAAGACCATTTTAGGGAAATTTGGTAGCACCTTAATTTTATCTGGTGTGTGTGTTAGTGACCATATAGTGAACATAGTTTGGTGTTCTTATTAATACTATGGGCAATAGCACCTGCCTTCCTGTTCCCACAGTTGAAATATTCTTCCTTCTTGATTGAGCTAACCAGACACAGAAAAGTGGATACTCCATCTTCTACTCCCCACAGACACAGGTTTTGTCTTAGCCACAAATGTAGTATTTATTTAGAATTTATATTTGAAGGCCAAACCCTTCTTTATTCCCTCTGTCTCTTCCATTCTCTGTCCAGGTATAAAGTCCTTTATGGATTGAGCCAAGAAAATGATAGCATTTCCCTCCCAAGAGAAGACAATAAGAACAGTTGCTGGTGATTTAAGCTTAGTGCCCACTCTAAGATAATCTTGCCTCATGACTTCTTGGCATTTTTTATCCAGTCATTTTCACCAACAGGGACCTCAATGCCTTGCATTACTGGGTTTTGGACTGATAGAATTTCAATTAGGAACTACAATTATGAACCACAAGGTCTCACTGTGCTTGATGACCAATACACTGAGACCTCCAAGGTATTTATTTACCTCTTTCCCTCAGGTCCTAAGTGACTTAGTCCAGAGTCCCTCCCTCTGGCCATGGCAGGAAGTGAGGAGAGAAGATGAGAGCTCATGATTGTGGGAACCTTTTGAGTTTCTCAAAGGGCTGATCACCCTCCTTAGCATTAAGGGCCTTCTAGGCCTTGACCTGGGTATTGGCAAGTCCCCTGACTCCTGGTTGGCCTCTGTCATTTATCTGGCTCTGGTTTTGGCTGTGGATCTTAGTTTCCTGCCAATGCCTCTCCTTTCCAGGAACTGACCTGAGGAGGTGAGCAGGAATCCTTGAATGGTTTCTCAAGGGAATGAAATCACAGAATAATGTTGCCCATTTCCCCATAAATTTAAGAGGGGTCAATGAAGGCAGTAACAATAGTGAGGGCAGTTATGCTGGTGTGGACAAATCTTGAGGACAGAGCCAGCCATTGGACCTAAACAAGTGATTGTGCAGCCTGTAAGTACAGCAAACTGAACCCATGTTCTTTGTCTGGGGGGAGAACCACAGAGTTTGAATTGCTCTAGAGCTCAGAGGTCAGCTAATCTAATCCATATCTGAGCATTTCAATCCCTCTTCACCATATTCAAAGGTCATCTGCCTTTGTCTGAAGACCCTCAGGGAAGGGAATCTCACACCCTCTTGAGGTGGTCCATTGTGATCTGGAGTAAGTTTCTCTGGATATTAAACCTACATTGCCTCTTCACAACCTGTACCCATTGCTCCTGGTGATGCTTTTTGAGGTCAAACAGAATAAATCTAATCCCTCTTCCACAGCACATTTCTTCAGATACTTGAAGACAGCTATAACATCTTGTTTCTTTCTATGTCTCATCCCTGAATCTCCCCTTCTTCAGGCTTAACACCCCCAGTTCTTCCAACCTACTTTTTCTTTTACTTGTCTCCACCTATTCCTCCTTTTGCCCAGACAGAGGCAGTGTGGTTCAGTAGGCACAGCACATCCCAGATCTACCATTTTTTTACATGTTTGACATTGAACAAGTAACTTAAAATCTCTGCATCTCAGTTTCCTCATCTGTTAGTAGACGGTGCTAGATTAGCTGTTTGCAAAGGTCTAAATCTATAATCCTGGGGCAACTGCACCTCATTTTACATTTCTGATTTGTAAACCCTCACCTATCTCTGACATCACTTCCTGTCTATGACTTTCAAGTTCATTGGTATATTAGATTGTCCCCTGACTTGTGGAACAGCTTTTGTGACTTTTCCAGGTAAAAGCAGTTAGTAGGGTTAGTAGAGTAAGAAAGGCTCTTAAGAAACCCTCACATGGGCAAAGGGACCCACATGTGCAAAAATGTTTGTGGCAGCCCTTTTTGTAGTGGCAAGAAACTGGAAATTGAAAGGATGCCCATCAATTGGAGAATGGCTGAATAAATTGTGGTATATGAATGCCATGGAATATTATTGTTCTGTAAGAAACCATCAGCAGGAGGATTTCAGAGAGTCCTGGAGAGACTTGCATGAACTGATGCTGAGTGAAATCAGCAGAACCAGGAGAACATTATACACAGCAACAAGACTATACGATGATCAATTTTGATGGACATGGTTCTCTTCAACAATGATGTGATTCAAACCAGTTCCTATTGTTCATCGATGAAGATAGTCATATACATCTAGAGAGAGGCCTGTGGGAACCGAGTGTGAACCACAACACAGCATTTTAATGCTTTCTGTGAATATTTCCCTGCATTTTGTTTTCCTTCTTAGGTTGTTTTTTCTTCTCTTTCTAGATCTGATGTTTCTTGTGCAGTAAGATAACTGCATAGATATGTATACATGTATTGTATTTGTCATATAATTTATCCTATTTAGCATGTATTAGATTACCTGTCATCTAGGGGTAGAGGGATGGGGGGAAGGAGGGGAAAAGCTTGGGAAAAAAAGTTTTTTGCAAAGGTCAATGTTGAAAAATCACTCATATGTTTTGTAAATAAAAAGCTTTATATATATATATATATATATATATATATATATATATATATATATACATATATATATAAAGAAACCCTCACATGGAATTCCCTAATTCTGCGGATGAAGACACTGAGGTTGACAGATTGTGACTCATCCAAGATCACACAGGTAATATGAGCAGATGAGAATCAAATCTAAGCCCTCTACCATCAAATCCAGAGCTCATTTCCCCTAGGCTTCCTTGACCTTACCCAGTGCTGGCTTCTTCAGCTTTGGGATTTCTGATAGAATCTCCTTTTCTCTTTCCTACACATTTCTGTTGATTTGGTTACCTGGTGAACTGTGACTGATCAGTTATAGCATTTTATTTACTTTTTTCATATTCTGATTTTTGTTTCCTCAGGAGAGTTCTCTCCCTTGGACTTGTTAATTGCTCCTAATCACTAGCATGCATCCATCTTATCTCCTTCCCAAGTTTATCTTTGGTGGATGACCCTATTTTCTAAAGCTTTCACAGTCACAAGAGGCAAGTGAATTGTCAAGTCTGGGGAAGCTGAGAGTATGGTTGCATGGCTATAGGCCAACTGGATATTTTCCTCATTTAAAAAAAAAAAAGCTCTCTGGTCATTTTCTTGGGGGAAAGCAGATGCATGAGAATAGGCTTATCATGGTGGTTTTCAGTTCCACTGTAATTTAAAATAAATAAGTCAATTTAATGTTTATAGAGTGAGTTATGCCCTATTAGGAACACGGTGAGCTGAGGAAACTTGGCCAAGGCTAAATTTGAGAAATTGGTCCCGACCGTGAGAATAATTACTGGAATGCTTTAGTGTGCAGTTCTGCCCAATGATACTTTCATTCCATCTAATTTATTAGTTTATTAGCTTTACGGTGAATATAGAGAAATATACCACAACATGTACTTAATTCGATCAGAGTCAAATTTTCATCTCCCAGAGACAGCTGTAATAAAAAGATAGATCCTAGCTTTATTCCAGATTTTGGTTATTCCAGAATTGTTCAGGAAAAGTTTCCTGTGCTCTGGGTCCCAAAGATTTATTTTCATTTCTGCTAATATTGGGTGATAGCAGTTACACCGAGATGTCCAGGGTATCCAGCTGTCCTCAAGAATACATAATGGCTCCCTACTGCCAGTGGTAATATGTTCAAGCCTCTCAGCTTAGATTACAAGGACCTTCATTATTTGGCCTATCCTGGTCTCTATGGTCATCTCCCATGGCTCTCCCTATATATAGCCTTCATTCTCATTAGGCAGGTCATTCTGCATGAATATGTCAGGTTCATTTTAGTTCAATATCATTGCTGATTCTGTTCCTTAGCATGATTCTATTCCTCTTGTCCCCTGTTTATGCAAATCCTCTTTCTTCAAGACTTTTTTAAAGTCCTCTTTCTTCTTCAACCTCATGCTCCAGCCTACACCAGTCTTTTTTTTTTTTTTCATGGACTCCAAAACACATACATAATCTTATAGAGTGATTAACTGTGCAAAGGTAGTGGGCTGTAGGAGAGAAAATAGCAGACTGGCAGCTCTCTAACATGTGACCTGTCACCTTGCCACTTCTATTTCTGGGTCTCGATTTCTTTTTCCATCAGATGAACAGATGTTTCTAAGACTCCTTTTAGTTCTGACAAACTATGTTCCAAGTGTTCTCTAAGCCATAGCCTATGTTTTAAGGTCTCTCTGAGCCTTAACCTTCTATGTTCTAAGGTCTCTCCCTCTAACAGTCTGTCTTCTACTATCCTTTCTGGTTCTGATATTCTATGTTCTAAGATTTCTACTTCTAACAGTCTGTCTTCTACTATTCTTTCTGGTTCCAACATCGTGTGTTCTGAGGTTCTTCCCACTTCTAACATTCTATGGTCTAAGGTTCCTCCCTCTTAACAATCTGTCTTCTCTTATTCTTTCTAGTTCTGACATTCTGTGTTCCAAGGTTCCTTCCTCTAACAGTCTGTCTTATACTCCCCTTTCGAGCTCTCACATTCTACATCCTAAGGTTCCTCCCTTTAACAGTATGATTCTATTATCCTTCCTAGTTATAACATTCTGTGTTCTAAAGTCCTTCTCACATCTGCCATTCTATGTTCTAAAGTTCCTCCTTCTACACTCTGTCTTCTCCTATCCTTCCAAGTTTTGACATTCTGTGTTTCTGGGTTCTAAGATCCTTCTCAATTCAGACATTTTATACTTTAAGGTCCCTCCCATTTCTGACATTCTGTGTTCCAAGGTCCCTCCCAGTTTTGAAACTTTCTATTCAAAGGTCCTTCTTACCTCTGATCATCTGTGTTATAAGATCCTTTCCAGTTATGATGTTTTTTTGTTCTAAGGTTCCTCCCAGTTCTGACATTCTGTGTTCTAAGGCCTCTTCCAACTTTTAACACATTATGATCCTAATTATTTCTTGTATGTGTGTCTGGTGTTGCTAAATATACAGAAAAGAGCTATGTCTTGGGCACAAAGCAAGTACTCAGTAAAGCCTTGCATTAAACTGCAATGTTTGGGAACAATACTTGCTCCAGAGGCATCATTGAGATCCAATCTCTTAGAATGTTTTTAGAGCTGGAAGATAGCTTGTATTGAGTCATTTTTAGTTGTGTCTGATTCTTTGGGATCACATTTGGGGTTTCCTTGTCAAAGAGACTGGAGTGATTTGCTGTTTCCTTCTCCAGCTCATTTTACAGATGAGAAAACTGAGGCAAACAGGGTGAAGTGACTTGTCCAGGATTATACAGCTGCCTGAGACCATATTTGAAGTGATGCACATAAGTCTTCCTGATTCCAAGCCCTCCAGTCTGCACTCTGCCACCTAACTGCTCCGAAAGGAGATATCTTAGAGATCATTTTGTTAAAGCTCCTTACTCGATGGAATAAGGAAACTGAGGCACATGGGAGGAAATTGCTCGCTCAAGTGACAACAATAATAACCAAAGTCAGAACAGGAACCCAAGATTGGACTTTTTGGATTTGTTGGAACCTAGTCTGGTGCTCCTTCCATATTACCACTCTTCCTACCTGCTCCAACTCAAGATGATGAACAAGACAGTTTTGGGGAAGAATTGGCACCCAAGGAACAGAACAGAGGACCCCCGGAGCCCCCTAAGTCCATCTGCTGAAGTAGCAGCTGGCAGGGTGTCCATGCAGTATGCTGAGCCTATGGGTCTTGTAACACATGGAGTAAGCATGGGGGAAACAGAGCGACAAGAAATAATGGATAAGGAGCTCATTCTAAGCCCCTCCAACAGCCCTCATCTGGGCCATTTCCTCAGAATGCTCCGGTTCTGCTCTTCCTCCCCCCTCACTACCACCTTCTTTATCATTAATTCAATTTCTCCCCAGGGATGCTGCAGGTTATTTATGTTGCCCATGCTCCCATGGCGTTGACTCTCCCCCTGCCCAAGCCAACTTCATTTATTCAATAACTCCCCAGGCAGCTGCAGTCACTGAAGCTCTTCCAAAAACACTGGACTATTTGGCTTCAGGGCAAGGAATCCCCCAGCCTAGTGTGTCAGAGAGAACCATAGATTGGGAGCTGGTGAATATGGGTTCAAATCTTGTCTTGATTATTTTTTGTACCTATTTGCCATGAATATATCATTTACTTGTTCTGGGCATCAGTTTTTCTATCTAGAAAATGGAAGACTTGAAGCAGACCATTTCTAAAGTCTGTTGAGGAGCTAAATTCCATGGATCTACAGTGTATCAGGCCTGGAGGGATATCCTCTTGACCCTCCATTAACTAACTATATGGATATGATGAGCAGCTTTCCAGTGATGGGAGAGATTGAATGGAGCCACACAGTTCTTGTACTTGGTGACAAATTTGGACATGCCAGGAGACATGCTTAATAAAAACCTTTAGATAATAACATAGTTAAAACACTCACTCTTCCCTTTTATAGGCCTGTCCTCTTGTGTTTCTCTCATCCCTCATTTCTGTCCTTGATATGTTGGGGCACAGTCATATATTCATTTTCAGGGTGTCTACAATATATTAGTGACAAATCGCTTGCCTGTTGGTAGGCATGAATATTGTCACTGGAAAATAAGGGGGTTTGATAAAAAACTTGATAAAATCTCTTCAAGTTCTGACATCCTGTGATCTAAGGGCCCTCCCAGCTCTAACATTCTGGGTTCTAAGGGCCCTCCCAGCTCTGACCTCCTGGGTTCTAAGGGCCCTCCCAGCTCTGACATCCTAAGGGCCCTCCCAGCTCTGACATTCTGGGTTCTAAGGGCCCTCCCAGCTCTGACATTCTGGGTTCTGAGGACCCCTCCCAATTCTGAAATTGCATGTTACAATAAAATATCAAGGATACTATTTATGCTTTTTCCCCCCTTGGAACTTGAGAATTGGATCTTTGGTATAGAACCTGGACTAGAAACCTTTCATACTGGCATTGTTTGTGGATGGAGCTGTCCTAAGGTAGACTTTGATTTCCCTTCTGTCTTCAGTGATGTCATCTGTACAGAGTTGGGGCATAGACTAGGGGATGAGACCTATACCATAATGATGATGATGAAGATGGTAAATTACCCATTACAAGACAGTACCATTTTTAATGGCACCTTAAAGCTTCCAAAGCATGTTCCCCCTAACAGTCCTCTGAAGAACATGGTATAAATAAAATTGTCACTCCCAGTTTTCTGATACCAAGACTGAGACTTAGAGAAATAAAGTGATGGCAAGGAGGAAGTAGTTAAGAGTGAGAATATGAATAATAATAGCTAAGACTTCAAAGTTTCCCAAGTGCTTTGCATATATTATTTCATTCTATTTTCACAATAACTGTGGGAGGTAGCTGCTATTGTATCCCCATCTTACAAATTGAGGAAATTGAGATTGAGAGATGTAAAAGAAGTGATTTGGTCAGTCTCACAGCTAGTAAAGATTTGAGGCAGTAGCTGAACTCAGGCTTTCCTGATTCCAAGTCCACCATTATCCATTAAGTCAAATTGGCTCCTGAGTCTAGGTAGTTTTACTATGTAGGTGGTCTTTCCCTTCACTGACCTGTATACTTTTCTCCAAGTTGGATTAGATAAATAAAATGTTAATTTTCATTTCTTGTCTACAAATCTCTTTCCTCACCACAATTCTGGAAGATAAGAAATACAAAATAATACACCCATTTTACAGGTGAGGAACTCAAGAACAAGAGCTTGCCAATGGGCACACCAATAATGAATAGTCATTAATGTTAAGATTTGAGACCAGATGGACTGACTCCAAACCTATTTTCTATTATCTATTTTCATCATTTTCTAGAAGCTAAATACACATGTACACATAGATTGGCATTGAGATGGCACAATGGACAAAGTATCAGGATATGAATCAGGAAGTCCTGAGTTCAAATCTTGCCTTAGATGCTTTCTAGCTGTGCAACCCCGTGTGTCACTTAACCACTCTCAGTCTTAGTTTCCTCCTCTGTAAAATGGGGATGAATAATAACCAAACTTACCCTCTAGGATTGTTGTGTTATCCCTAGAATATAACATCTATAAAGTGATTTGCAAACTTTAGTACACAATTGTGCTTGATATTATTATTACATTGAATGAAAATATCTGAGTTCCTCATCTATAAAATGGAGTCACATTGGAAAAGCAGTCCAGTATTTTTGCAAAGAAAATCCCTCAAAAGAAGCCAGTGAGAATAGGTCATGTCTGTAGGACTGAACATCACTTAGCTTTGTGATTTAATCCAAGTCACTTGTCAGCCTCAGTTTCCCCATTTGTGAAATGAGAATACTAATAGCACTTACTTCCTCCAGTTGTTGTGAGGTTCAAATGACATAGCACTCATAAGGAGGAAACAGGCTCTGAAAAGTGTTAACTGATTTTCCCAAGGTCACACAACTCATAAGTGTCTCTTCTGAGCAAGTCTAGCAATCTGCTCAATTATCTTATGTATGTAGATGTTGGTCAGGAGTTTCCTTTGCAATTTAATGTCAAGTTTGAATTCAAGGTACCACTGTGAGCATCTGTTTCCCCTATTTTAGTAGTGAGAGTGAATTTAAGGAAGCTTAGCCTAACTCCAAGGATCTATAGTGCCCTCCTGCTAGGGAGACCTGAATGATGCTTGGATGGTGGGATCCAGGGTCTGTTAACTGGAGGCTATGAGATAAGAAAGTTGAGTTTCTGAATCAATTAGTGGCAGGAGTTTTGGGTATTCTGTTCTCCTGTCTGAAACATACTCAGAGAATCCCAAAATCTTATCTGGGCAAAAATGTCTTCTACAACAGTCCTGAGAAATAGTCATCTAGTCTTTTCCTCTGGTGGGGGCTACCATTTTGGGGCTTTGAAATCTCTTCATGACTTGACCCTCTTCTTACCCTTTCTAGTCTTCTTCCTTCTCACTTCCCTTTATGTATTCTTCAGTCCAGTGACACTGCTTCTTTGCTGTTGGTTGAGCAAGGCACTGTCTCACTATACCATTTCTTTCCTCCCTCCCTCCCTCCCTTCCTTCCTTCCTTCCTTCCTTCCTTCCTTCCTTCCTTCCTTCCTTCC
This sequence comes from Myrmecobius fasciatus, assembly GCA_023553655.1. NCBI lineage: Eukaryota > Metazoa > Chordata > Mammalia > Dasyuromorphia > Myrmecobiidae > Myrmecobius > Myrmecobius fasciatus. Next base: position 292,919 of record JAJPUD010000639.1, on the reverse strand, counting down.
TTCTTTTCTTCCTTCCTTCCTCTCTCCCTCCTTTCTTTCTCTCTTTCTTTCCTTCCCTCTTTTTCTCCTTCCCTCCCTTTCTTCCTTCCCTCTTTCCCTCACTTCTTCCTATCTTTTCCCTTCCTCCCTCTCTCTCCTCTTTTTCTTTCTCCTCACTCCCCTCTTTCTTCTTCCTTTCTGCCTTTCCTCTTTCCCTCTCTTCTTTCCTATATCCCTCCTTCCCTCTGTTCCCTCCTTCCCTCTGTTCCCTCCTTCCCTCTTTCCTTCCTTCCCTCTTTCCTTCCTTCCTTTTTCTTTTTTTCTTTGATTTCTCCTTCCTTCTTTCTTTCATTCTTTCTTCCATTCCTTCTTCCTTCCCTCCATCCTTCCTGTCTTTCTTTTTCCTTCCTCTTTCCCTCCCTCCCTCTCTCCTCTTTTTCTTTCTTTTTCCTCCCTCCCTCCCTCTCTCTCCTCTTCCTTCCTTCTTTCCTCCCTCTCTCCCCCTTCTCTTTCTTGCTCTTTCTCTGTCTCTCTCTCTCTTTAAGTAACTTGCCCAGGATTACACAGCTAAGTGTCTGAGGCTGCATTTGAACTAAGGTCTTTCTGACTCCAGGACTGGTGCTCTGTGCACTATGGCGCCACCTAGATGCTTCTTACCATTCTCTTTCATTGGTTTCTCCTTCCTGAATCCTCTCCCTCCTCATCTTCACCGTGGGCTTTCCTGGCTTCCTTAAAGTTTTGGCTCATGACCCACCTTCTTGAAAAAGCCTTTTTTTCTCTCTTCTTAAATCTTCATGCCTTACCATGGGAATTATTTTGTATGCCATTTATCTTGTATATATCTCCTTGGTACTTTGTCAATCTCTTCTATTAGACCATGAGTTCCTTAAGAGCAGAGACTATCTTTTGCCTTTCATTGGATCTTCAGCCTTTAGTACAGTGTCTGGAACACATTAAACCCTGGATAAATGCTTGGTGGCTTGACAGTTAAAATTTGAGTTCAGATAGCCTCTCTATTGCCTTTTCACTATAGTTGCAATTAATCACTCCCTCTTCAAACTTTCCTGGAACACTTTGGATTTTTCTTTCTCAGGGCTTCTTAACCTGAGGTCCATGAACTTTGATGGAGAAAAAAAATCACATCTTTATTTTCACTAGCCTATAACTGAAATTTATCATTTCCTTCAATTATTTCAAAGTATTCTTCTGTGAAAAGGTCCATAGGCTTCCTCAGATTGTGAAAGTGGTCCATGTCCCCAAAGATTGTGAAAGGGGTCCATGTCCCCAAAGTTTGAAAACCTTTGACACAGATGATGTTCCTTGAAGGCAGAGACTTTGCCTTCTCTCAGGAGGCATAGGGTGGTACACAATGCATAGGGTGCTGAGGCTGAAGTCAGGAAGATTCATTTTCCGAAGTTCAAATCTGACCTCAGACATTGTTAGCTGTATAATCCTAGGCAAGTCAATTAACCCTGTTTACTCAGTTTCCTCATCTGTAAAATGATCTGGAAAAGGAAATGGCAAAATGCTTCAGTATCTTTGCCAAGAAAATTACATAGTATTCACCAAGAGTCGGATATGACTGAAACAGATGAAGAGGATTCAAGGTAAACCTGAGGGTACATGAGCTGGGGCTCATAGGAGAGTAGAGTGTTTTGGGATGCCCAGTAGCAGATGGTGACCTATACAGCAAGTGTGTAGGGTGAAAGTCAGGAGAAAGCTGAAATAAGGTAACCACTGAAAGACTATTAGATCCATGCAGACCCTAATAGGAAGGAGGGGAACAGAGTGACAGAAAAGCTGTCTATACTAGCAATGGTTTTTGTGAATCTACCACAGATACAGGGATTTCACTAAGTGATCCTATGAGTTTGCAGGGACTAGGAACAGAAGCTTTCACAAGGGAAATGGAACTCTCAGGGATTGGTTTTCCCATTTTCTTTGCTAAGGGATCAGCTATAAAGCCTTTCTTTATTTCTTATTGTCATAAATTAATCTATTCTATGTTCAATTCCTACTTTCCCGGGAGTGACTTTCCCAGTTATTTTGATAAGAGATCAGATATGAATCATTTTGTGTTTTACTACCTTAAACAAACCTGCTCTGTGTTTAATGCCTCTGTTGACTTAAGTACTTACAGTGGAGCTGAGAGCTCTTTGAGAGACATGAGCTATATGTTGGTGAAGATTTCAGGGGAAGAATATGGGTCATAATGAAGACCAGTAAAATTATTATTAGAAAGGAACCATCAAGATAGAGTCCCGTTCATTGTATCGGAATGTGATAAGTGAATTACTTTTATATCCCCAGAGCCTGGCACATAGATTGGAGGATCACAAAATGTTAGAGAAGGGACTTTATTTAGAGATTATTTAGAGCATATCCCCTCACATTTTACAAAAGAGGAAACTGAGACAATATAGGGAAAGCAACTTGCCCCAACAGCAAAGTCATGACTAACTCAAAATTCTACATTCTTCCCACCATACTTCATCTTTTCCTGCTAACTCAGGATGGGGGTGGAGGGTGGAATGGTGTGAGTGTAGCAAGAGATAATGGTTAGAAGGGGACCCAAGACACTCCAGCTTTACCCTGGTTAGATTTCTGAATCAAGGTTCCCTTTGGGTCCCCAAAGTGGTTCCTACTATTTTTTGGTAGAGAGAATAAATGGTGGATTGTTGTTGTTTGTCCTTCATTCTCCAAGAGGATTATGACATCAGGGAGGGGATGCCATGACATGCAAGTGATCTGGATTTACATGAGGAAGGACTGTGCAAAGTCACCTGCCTCACTTTCCCCTTGGGAGCCCTCTGGGCCCAGTGGCAAGATATAGATCAGAATAACTAGAGATGGCCCTGGATGCAATGCTAGATTTGGGGCTTTTTTAAGGTAAGGTCTTCAACAGGTCTCAGTTTGACTGAGGCTGCACCCATTCAGTGATTAAAACTAAGGATCAATTGAAAGAAAGAATCCCCTCTTTCATCCAGTCCCCCCCAAAAATCTAAATAGATGAATGAATGAATGAACAAACGAATGAATAAACAAATAAATGAATGAATGAATGAATCTGGGAGGGGTTTCTGGTCAAAGCAGAAGTGATTGCCATTTACATTCAGTCTGAGTCTATCAGGACCCTTAAATGGAACTTGGCATAGGACCTATTGGTGGCCATTGGTGGAAAGTGTCAAGGAGAAGCTGAGAATGGAGACTGGAGCTTTGGGGAGAAAAATGGAAAGCATCATTTCTGAAAGGCTCTTTCTTACTCCAGAGATCTTGAACTAGTCAAGAGCCAGTCAAACTGTAGCTCCCTTCACATAACTCCGGGAAACATGGTTATGTTAATGCCAGGAATCAGTGGCATGAGACATGAGAGTTCAATCCCACTATGGCACCTCCTGCTTCCTCCACATTCATTGAGGCATTAGCAAGCTACTCCACCCAGGCTCTGCTGGTGTCCAGATTGTTCTGAGCCTGAATAATACATATTTGACATAGCTCAATCAGTATTGCTCCCCTTTCTCATGGAGAAGTGAGATCCCCTGCCTGGAAGAGACCTCAAAGAGTGCTCTGGGCTGCTCTTGCCTTGCCACCAGACCCAAGCCAAAATTCAAAGTCATTGCCTGCTAAACTTTGCTTAGAAATGGTTGTGTGGCTTCTTTTGCCTGGTGAGCATGGGAGGAGATAGCATTGGGGTGAGCTTAGCTAAAGCTGGAAACTGTTCTTCTGAGTTCAGAGGACCCCAGGGTCCGAGCTTCAAGGAGTGCCAGGGTGCATCTTGTCTAACTGTCCCATTTTACAGGTAACACAGTCAAGGCCCAGAGAAGAACATTATTTGCCCAAATAAAGTCACATAGCTACTGGCTCTGGGGCTTTCATTTACATTCTTTGACTCTAAGCTAGAGAACAAACATGGGATGTTGGGGAGATTCAGACCCCTGTAAAAGAGGACATAAGATAGTGGTCTCCCTGAGTTATGTTTCTCATGTCCTAGAATAGATCTCCCTTATTCTTGCAAGAAGAATGGAAAGACATCCTTAGAAAAGCAGTTTCAAACTCAAGAATTAGGTATCTGGGAATCAGTAGAATGGGAAAAACCAAGTCAACAAACATTTATTAACCACCAACTTTATATCAGGCACTATGCTACTGGGGAAACAAAAAGAAAGAAAAGAAATACTCTACAGGTACTCAGACCCACTCATCCCTGCCAAAATCCCTTCTTGGACTAATTCCTTATCCTTCTGTGGTAGTCCTTTTATGACCACTGTGGGCAGAAGCCCCAGTCAGTCAGATTATGGAAGGAGAGAAGGAAATAAGGATGTATTCATCATCTACCATTCCCCAGGTGCTGTGCCAAATGCTTTTACAAATATTATCTTATGTGATCCTCATAACAACCCTGGGAGCAGGGGGCAATGTAAGTGCCATTATTATCTTTATTTTATAGTTGAGGAACTGAGGCAGACTGAAACTAAGTGATGTGCTTAAGATCATTAAGGTTATGGTGTCTGAAGCTAGATTTGAACAGGTTTTCTTGATTATAAGTCCATATTCTATCCACTGAGTACCTCAACTAATTGCTTCTACTGGTTTATATAAACTAACATGGATTAATGTAACAAAGAGAAATACAAAGTAATATGCCAGGGTCCAAAAAAATCAACCAAATACATGATCCTATTTTAAAAGAGGGAATTGTAAAATAGTTATGAAGTAGCATAGTAGAAAGAGGGACAGTGGATAGAGCACTGGGCTTAGAATCAGGAAGATATCTTCATGAGTTCAAACCTGGCCTCAGATACTTAGTAGGCTCAGTTTCCTCATTTCTAAACTGAGGGGCTGCAAACTGATGATTTTAAGTTTCTCTCCTCAGCTCTATGTTCTAGTCTAAGAAAGAAGAGCTATAGCTAGGTGAGCAGTTCAGGGGAAAAGAATCTGGAAATCTTGACTCAGAAGCTCCATATGAGTCACTAGAGAAATATGGCAGCCCCAAACTCAAAGTCTCACTTAGATTGTATTAAGGGAGGAACAGTGAAGGATTGGGAGATGATAGTCCTATATCCAGGTCAGATCACACTTGGACCATTGGGGCCAGTTCTGGGTGTCACATCCCTTTCTTGATGGAGCTGTCCAGCTATGGGCCAAGTCATGGCTTAGTGCAGCCACAAGCAGAGATAAAAGATAAAATTCTGAGTCATGATTTAAACAGGAAACCCAAGGGAGAAAAGCCAGGAAAGAATTTACACCGGGTGTCACTAAGGCAAAGCCTGGATTTTTGCCAGGATTTGATCGGTGCATGGGATTAGTCCAGATGCTGAGATCATGGACTCAAGGGACCTACAAAAGACTTAGGGGTCAGTCCTAGCACTTAGATAGCTGTAATTGTTAGCTATTTCCACTTAAATCTAAATGCATCTCCTTGTAATGTCTACTCATTGCTCCTAGTGCTAGTCTCTAGGGTCAGTCCATCTCCCTTCTACAAAAAAGTTCTTTGAAATCTTGAAGGCAATTATCACATCTCCCTCAGTCTTCTCCTCTCAAGGCTAGACACTCCTAATTTCAGTTTTGGTTGCCTTCTTCTGGACATTCTCCTCATTACTTGAGGGCAAGAAAGGGATGAGGCAGGAGGGAGTTAGGAATGGGTTTAGATTCTAGTCATGCTGAATAATTCAGAGGAGGTTCCTGAGACCGAAAATAAAAGGAAAAAAAAATAAACAGCACAAGAAGGACAGGACCAGACAAATAGCCTGTCAAGTAAAGAAATATGTAATCAATTAGTAGAGGATCCTCAAATCTCTTCAAACAATAATTAATACAGTTTTGAGAACTCAAAACAGCTAAATTGCTAAACAGCAGCAATGGAGTAAGAGAAGAAGCTATTGAGCTTGGGGCATGGAGATTGGGGTTCAGATCCCAACTGCAATATTTAATAGCTATATGACCTTAACCTCTGCCTGCCTCAGTTTATTCAAATGTAAAATGGGAATAATAATTCTTAAATTGATTTTGTCTTATGATTGTTACCTCTGTGAACACAAAAGAACTAAGGAACATTGAGTTATCCCCAAATCTTGGTATCAGTGGTGTGGGAGAGGTACTCCTGCCCCGTTACACTTCCAGAAAGGCATTTTACCACAGATAGCCTGGTGGTGGGCAAAGTGTCATGAGTGGTGAGAATTCCCATTCAAGTCTCTAGATTCTGGCTCTAAATTTAGGATCCTAAGGCTTATTGTAAACAGAGAACGATAAGAGATATGGCTTCAGGAGATACCGTCGGTGTTTGAATGGTGATGGAGTTGTTATGATCAATTGATGTCTTTCTCAAGAGTCATATCTTGGGGTAGCTACATGCCTCAGTAAATAGAACACTGGTTCTGGAGCCAGGAGGATATGAGTTTAAATTCAACCTCAGACACTTGGCAGTCACCGGTTGTGTGACTGGTCAAGTCACTTACCCCTAACTGCCTTGCAAAAGATAGCTTTGACATTGCTCTTGCTATTACCATTATTATAAAGCTTTTAAATTCTTTTATAGCCTATAATAACTTTTCCTACATTTCTAGCCCTCTGATTCCTTATTGCCTTTCATTTATTTTTCATTCCACTGGCCTACTTGCTGTAGTTTCAACAAGACGTTCCCTCTTCCTAAAGCATGTTTTTTCAATGGCTGTTATTCATGCTTGCAATGCTCTGCCTTTCTGGCTTCTTTCACATCTCAGGGAAAGTTCCATTATCTACATGATGATTTTCCTGTGTCTTTCTTAACCTAAATGTCTTCTTTTTGATATTATCAGCAATTTATCTTGTTTATATCTTGCATCTAGATTTTTGTTTGCATGTTGTTTTTCCCCAGATACTTAATAAATGTTTGTTGACTTGTTGTTGGTTATATTGAGTGATCTCAGTGAAGTCATTTTTTTCCTTTGAACTCTCTTTTTCTATGAAATGAAGAAATTGAACAAGATACTCTTTAAAGTCTCTTTCCAATTGAACTTTAATTCCATTCAAAATTCAGTGCAATTCACTTCACTTCAATTCAACATTGATTTTTCAAATGAGTGCTATATTCCAAATACCACATTAGGTACTAGTGTTATATAAACAAAAAATGCAGAAGTCTGGGCCTTAGGGAACTTATATCTTATTGGGGAGGAAGGGATAGGACATGTATGTATTTAAGTAAATAGAAAACATATGAAAAATAAATGCAAAATTACTTTATGTGTCTTGGGGGGGAGGTGTAATCAGCAATTAGGGGAATCAGGAAAAGTTTCATGATTTGAGCCTTGGAAAGAGCTATAGGATTTTCCATAGGGGGAGAGAGGAAATAATATTTCTAGACATTACATTCTGTGGAAGGGTACAAAGGCAGGGGATAGAAAATCAAGCATATTCAATGATTGGTAAATAGGTCAATTTATCTGGAAGATAGAGTATATACAGGGATTAATGAGTAATCAGCCTAGGATAATAATTTGACATCAGGCTGGGTCTCTTTCAGAGCTAATATTTTGTATTTTATATTTTATGTTCTAAGGTCCAATCCAGACCATACACACTATTATCCAAGGTCTCTCTCACCACCAACAGAATATGCTCTAGGGTTCATTCTGGTTCTGATATTCTGTGAGCCCAAGATACTCTGACTGCCACTGAACCAATATGGCGCTGACCTTGGGGACCTGCCAGAGAGCTTCCTCTGCCCCTGCCTTTGTTCTAGTGCAGTTATTCCCCCTGGACCTCCTCTGGGTCACTGTAAATCCTAGCTAACATCTATACCCCAAATGACACAATTACCTTCTGAAGTGAAACGTATTCCCTTGGAACCTGGAGACTTTATTAGCTGGTGATAATATATTAAAAGGAAAATGTGAATCACCCAGAGCAAAATTCTAATTTGAAGAAATATCATGGAGACAAATACTTTGTTCCAAACTGTTTACTAAATTAAGTCTTTCCTAGACATTTTAGCCTTCTCTTTTTTTAATACTGGCAATAAAGTAACTGCATAATTAGTAATAAAACTGACACTTCTGTTACTGATTTTTTACTCAGAAGTAAAAGGAGAACATATATATGTATATATATTTTTTCTAACACCTCTTGTTTTTTGACTGCAGATTTGTAAATTATTTGCTATCTCACATGTTATAAGGTGGTGTGATAGAATAGAAAGGAAAAGGAAGTAGAGGCTGGAGTCCTGGCCCTGATATGTACTAATTGTGTCATATCTGAATCTCAGACTTCTCATCTGTGAATTGGGAAAATGAGATGAAATTAATCTTAAAATTCCTTTGAGCTTTATTATTTTGTTTTAAAGACCTTTTAAGCTGTGATATTTTGTGTCCTAAGGGCCCTCCCAGCTCTGACCTCCTGGGTTCTAAGGGCCCTCCCATCTCTAACATTACATGTTTTAAGGACCCTCCCAAATTCTGACATTCTGTTTTCTAAGTCCCCTCCCAGCTGTGATATTATATGTTCTAAAGTACTGTTGTAAAACTCAAAAGAAATGGATCCCCACAAGCCACATGTTGATTTAGAAAACTGCAAGTTAATATTATCTATGCTTTATTGTGTTTTTATTTATTTATTTAAAAAAATTCCTAATTATTTTTAATTTGGTTTGCCTGCTTCCTTTAGTGGAAGTTTAGTTCCCTTCCTTCCTCCTGTCCTTCTTTCCCTCCCTCCCTCCCTTCTTCCTTCCTTCTTTCCTTCCTTCCTTCTTCTCTCCCTTCCTTCCTTCCTTCCTTCTTTTTTTGTTTCTTTCATTCCTTTCTTTCTTCCCTTCCTTCCTTTCTTTCTTCCTTTCTCTTTCCTTCCTTCCTTCCTTCTCTCCTTTCCTCCTTTCCTTCCTTCCTTCCTTCCTTCCTTCCTTCCTTCCTTCCTTCCTTCTTTCCTTCCTTCCTCCTCCCTTCTTCTCTTGCTCCTTTTCTCCCTTCTTCCCTCCTCATTGTCCCACCTGATAAAATCAGGGTGGTGAACTAGGTGACATTTAAGGCTCCTCTCACCTGCAGATCTCAGATCTGATAGAGACAGCACCAGCACAACCCTGGGGGCTAGCTGCCTTTGGGGAGAGAGCTAGCAGGCATTAGGTTCCAGAGGCCAGCAAGCAGCTTGATGATGTGGTTACCTCCCCTGGGGAGATCTGACCTTCAGCAGGACAGGAGAGGCCATGGGCACTGGATTCCCATCAGCATAGTCCCTGAGAGCTCACTTTGCCCAGAACAAAGACTGGAGAAGTAGGTTCTCATGGCACAGGATTAATGTCCTTACCCACAATTCTTTGTAAGATTGTCCTCTCAAGACCCAATCAAGGAGAATGGGGAGGGGACAATGGGTACTGATTAGGAGTCTCTGACCACAGCTTAAAATAGGGAAACAAGGGAGCCCTAATTAGTTATTAAAGGCTCTTGGCAGGGCCCTATTATGCATGGCTTGCCGCTGAGGCATCCGAGCTCCTAAGAAAAGGAAGATGGGGAAGTGAGAAGGACTCCAGGGGCAAGAGAAGGATGGCCAAAGGAACAGGGAAAGGAGACCTCTGGAGAAGAAAGGAAGAAGTTAGAGAGAGAAAGCAGGGACTCTGCACCTTTGTGTGTACTGGAGTCTTTGTCCACAGTCTGGGAAATTGATGGAGCTGTATCACAATGTTTTGAAATGTCTAAAATAAAATACATAAAATTACAAAGGAAACAAAATCCATTGAAATACAGTTATCAATTTAAAAAATAAGTTCACAGGCCCTAGGTTAAAAGCCTCTGATCCAGTATTATTCATAATATTCATAACTGAAGATATTGTTCAATCTCCTCTTTATAGATGATGAGGGTCCCAAGGAACAGAGAAATCCATACAAATCAGAAGTAAGTTACTCTATTTGGATTGTTTTGTGAAATCCCCCAATGCTTGTTGGTGGAGCTATGAACAGATACAGCCATTCTGGAGAGCAATTTGGAACTATGCTCAAAAAGTTATCAAACTGTGCATACTCTTTGACCCAGCAGTGTTTCTATTGGGCTTATATCCCAAAGAAATCATAAAGGAAGGAAAGGGACACACATATGCAAGAATATTTGTGGCAGCCCTTTTTGTAGTGGCTAGAAACTGGAAACTGAATGGGGATGCCCATCAATTGGAGAGTGGCTGAATAAATTATGGTATATGAATGTTATGGAATATTATTGTTCTGTAAGAAATGACCGGGGGCAGCTAGATGGCGCAGTGGTTAGAGCACCAGCCCTGAAGTCAGGAGGAGCTGAGTTCAAATCTGGTCTCAGACACTTCCTAGCTGTGTGACCCTGGGCAAGTCACTTAACCCCAATTGCCTCAGCAAAAAGAAAAAAAAAAGAAATGACCAGCAGGATGATTTCAGAGAGGCCTGGAGAGACTTGCATGAACTGATGCTGAGTGAAATGAGCAGAACCAGGAGATCATTATACACGGCAACAACAAGACTATATGATGATCAATTCTGATGGACATGGCTCTCTTCAACAATGAAATGTTTCAAACCAGTTCCAATTGTTCAGTGAAATAAGCCTATACACTCAGAGCGAGGGATGTGAAATGTGGACCACAACATAACATTCTCATACTCTTGATTGATGTTTGCTTACATTGTGTTTCCTTTATCTGATATGTCTTTTGTGTAGATACGATTTTTCTTGCACAACAATGATAAGTTTGGAAATATGTACACATATATTCGATTTGTCAAGTACTTTAACATAATTAACATGTAGTGGATATCCTGCCATCTAAGGGAGGGGTGGGGAGTAGGGGGGAAAAATTTGTAACGGAAAGCTTTGTAAGGGTTAATATTGAAGAATTACCTATACATATGTTTTGCAAATAAAATAAAATAAAATAAAATAAATAAATCCCCCAATGCTGAGCACAAGATATGGAACATAGATGCTATTTAATATCAGGGCTGGAATATAGAATGGTGCATTTGAAGTGGGGAAAGGGCAGAGAGAGAAGGGGAGAGATCTGGACTCAAATCCAGCTTTGGATGCTTAATAATGTGACCTTGCATTTTAGTTTGTTTATCTGAAAAATTAGAGTTGGATTCAATGGCATCTAAGATTCTGTTCTATTCTAAAGCTATGAACCTGTGAAAATGGCAAAAACCCAAGTTTCTCTCTCTCCCTCTCTTTCTCTGTCTTCTGTCTCTCTGTCTCTTTTGCTCTTTCAGTCTGTCTCTCTCCTCTCTGTCTCTGGTCTCTGTCTCTCCTCTCTCTCTCTCCTATCTCTCTCTCTCTTTCTCTCTCTGTCTCTTTCTGTCTTTCTCCTCTCTATCAGCCTGTCTCTCTCTCCTATTTCTCTCTTTTTCTTTGCCTCCGTCTTTCTGTTTCTTCCTCTCTCTCTCCTGATCTCTGTCTCTGGACAACATAAAATACAAAAAAATGAAGTCTCAGCCCTCAAAAAGTTAAATTCAAATGGAATAAGATAAGACTTGAAGAGTAGCTAGAAGAGTGGGGCAAGGAAAAGATATATGGAGATGGTTTTGACCTGGTGGTGGCTGTGATTGACCCTAATCATCTGGTGACTAAGTGATGTACTCAGAACTTGAACCAGGATCCTTACTCCAAATTCAGCATTCTTTACATTGTACCATAGTGCCAATTAAAAAAACCAGAAGGAAAGAAGAAAGGAAAGAGGGAATAAAAGAAAAGAAGAGAGAAAAAAGGAGGAAAAGAAGAAAGGAAGAGGGTAAGATAGGGGAAGGAAATCAAAAAAAGGAGAAAGGAGAGAAAGAGCAAAGGATGGGAGGAAGGATGGAATTTAGGAAGGAGAAAGGAGGAAGGATGGAAGAAAAGTGGAGAAGGAAGAAAGTTAATGGAAGGGACGGAAGAAGGATGGAGGAGAAAGAGGAGAAAAAGAAAAGTACAAAGAAAGGGGGAAGACTAAAAGAAAGGAGGTAGAGAAGGAAAAAGGGAACATGAGGAAGAAAAGAAAGGAAAGAGGGGAGTAAGAAAGATAAGAAGACCAGAAAATATGGGAAAAAAAGAACTACCTTACACTCTTTTCTTCTTCTTCTTCTTTTTTTTTTTTTTTTTTTGCTGAGGCAATTA
>JAJPUD010000639.1:260151-272424 GCA_023553655.1 Myrmecobius fasciatus | reverse complement strand
AGAGCACTAGGCTTGAAGTCAGGAAGACCTGAGTTCAAATCCTTCTTCATACATTTATTATGTGACCCTGGATGAATAATTTCATCTCTTTCTGCATTTCCTCAACTGTGGAATGGACATAAAAGTACTTACTTTCACAGGATTAAGGCTCAAATAAATCATATCTATAGACTGTTTAACAGAACTGGCACATAGTAGAAGCTAGTTAGTGCCTTTCTCCTCCTTTTTTGGGGAAATGACACCAAAAATAATTTAAAAGATAAAAGTAGGAAAGAGAAATAGTCTTATGGATGTAGAAATCAGTCAGTGAACATTCAACTTGGTATTCACAAATACCAAGTATATACCATGAACTGTGCTAAGAATACAAAGACTTCCCTTAAGAAATTTACATTCTATGGAGGGAAGCAATATGAGCATAGGTAAATACATACAAAATGTATATGTAAAACAATTTCCAGGTTGGGGTGACACTGGCAACTGGAGCTGGAGTCAGAAACTCTTCTTGAAAGAGGTAGCACTTCTACTAGTCTGTATCCTAAAGAGATTTTTTAAAAAGGGAAAAGGACCATTTTGTACAAAAAAAGAATGCCCATCTATTGGGGAATGGCTGGAAAAAATTGTTGTATATGATTGTAATGGAATAATATTGTGCTTTAAGAAATGGTGAGTAGGATGACTTCAGAAAAATCTGGAAAGACTTCTATGAGTTGATGCAAAGTGAGGTGAGAAGAAGCAGGAGAACATTGTTCACAGTGACAGCATTATTGTACAATGATCAATTGTGAATGTCTTATCCATTCTCAGCAAATCCAGGATATTCTTAATGAAAAATACTATCCACCTCCAGAGAAAGAACTGATAAAATCTGAAAGACCAAAGTATACTATTTTTTATTTTCTTTCTTTTTTTGTGGGGGTTTTTGGTCTGTGTCTTATTTTACAACATGACTAATATGGAAATACATTTTATATGATTGCATGTGTATAACCTATATCAAACTGCTTACCATTTTAAAATAAAGAATGTGTTAAAATTGTTTTTACATATAATTGGGGGAAATATTATTACACAAAAGGAAAAAGGTGACTCTTAATTGGAGACTTGAAGAAAACTAGATATTCACCAAGGTGAAAGGTGAGGAAGGAACATATTCCAAGAATAGGTAACAAGTTGGGAAATAGAATGTTATATATGGAGAGCAAGCAAAGAGTTCAACTGAACTGCAACCTGGAATATGTGAAGGAGTCTAATATTTAATAAACCTAGGAAGGTAGACAGTAGAGAATGGAAAGGGTATTAAATGCCCAGAAGAGGAGTTTACATTTAACCAAACTTCTTGAGCAGGGAAGTTATATGGTTTGGAATTTTGATACCTATATTGACAGATTGACTAGGGGAGAGGTGAGGTAGGGAGATCAATAAGGAGAATACTAAAATGAACCATGTGAGGAGTAATGAGGACCTGAGCTAGAGCACAGCCTTGTAAATAGAGAGAAGAGAAGAAATGTGAGAGACATTGTGGAGACAAAATTGGCTGAACTTGGCCATTGATTAGAAGTTGAATGGTGAAGGGAGAAGGAAGAGTTGGGGGAAATTCTGAGGTTGTGAACCTGTGAGAATACAAAAATGGAAATGTTTCCAAAAGAAATGAGAAATTTGGAAGAGAAGTGGATTCTTTGGGAAAAGATAATGAATTCTGCATTAGACACATTGAATTTGAGGTGCTTATGGGATATCCAATTGGAAATGCCCAATAGGCATAGTGATGTCAGACTGGAGCTCAGGAGAGAGACTAAGGTTGGACATATAAATCTTGGAGTCACTGACATAGAGATATTGGTTAAACCCATGGAATCTGAGGAGGTCACCTAGAAACAATTTAGAAAGAGAAAAAAAGAAGTCTCAGGACAGAATTCCTCAAATGTACAGTACACTGGGCATGTACAGTACTCAGGAGAGTACACTCACATGTATGAGATGGAAAAGGGATAAAAAAATTAAGGAGACAGAAGTAGTAGCACATTGGTAGGCAGAGAACTACGAAAGAACAATGTTAATAACCGGGAAAAGAAGGCATGATAAATAGAATCTGATGTTGAAGAGAGATTTAAAAAAAGAATGAGAACCAAGAGAAGGTCAATGGATTTGGCAACTGGCTCCTTAGAACGAGACAAGGACAGATACGGGGGAAATTTAAGTGACAGATGAACAAAAGATAAATAAAATTTATTTGAAAAAAAACCCCAAAGATATTTTACACATAGAAAAAGCAGTCTCAGATAAGAAAATGGAATGATTTAGAGGCCCTTCACAATCCTGATAGGCTTCTGGGGATGCTACACAGTTAATTAATGTTCTTCCCAAAATGTGGCACCCAGACCTAATACTCTAGATATGATCTGATCAAGGCAAAATCCTCCTACATTATCATCTCATCAATCTCTCTTAATGCAGCCTGGAATTGTCATAGATTTCTTGGTTGTCATCACACTGTTAACCTGTAATGAGCTTGTAGTTCACTAAAACCTTTAGATCTTTTTCAGATGATTTGCATTTAACCATGCTTTCTTTATCTTAAACACGTATACACACAGTTATCTGTGTTCTTGTCATCTTACTATATGGTTTGCTCCATGAGGGCAGGCACAATGTCTTAAAATCTGGTATCTCAGTCTTGCCACGATGCTCTAAATTCTCTTTGTATTGTTTTTCATCTATCAGATTCAAGCTAGCTCTGCTGTATCTGATGAGCTTGCTCCCTGCTTCTTGTCCCTAGAAAAGGCTGTGTTGGGACCGAGGGGGATCCACGACTCATAACATACCCAGTCTCTCTTCTGATTGATGAGAATCCAGGAGGTCTGGTTGTATATATGAATCTAACCATCTGGCCCCTCCTCCCCAACAGCCCAGCTGTTCCTAAAAACATATGGCTGAGGGTGATGACGGGTGTTTGTAGGATATAAAAATCAGGATTTCACTGAATACTGAATTCCCCTTCCCTCCATTCCTCCCAATCAGCTTCATGTCCTGCCTGCTAGAAGCTGTTGTTAAGTCTCAAGAGACCTGCAGGTGGGAAAGGTGTTTTCCTCAGACTTGCAAATTGAGCCCAAAGGATTATTTTTAAAAAGAAAAAGGCTCTCAGAGGAGACCAGGCTGACTCTTGACGAGAGCATGAAAATAGAATTAACTTTGACCTATTCATCATGGTACACAGGAAGTACACTTGATGAGAAAGCTGAAGACAAGTTCTGAGCCTGTTTCTTCCAACTTGTGTGACTTTACCAAATTTCTTGACCTTGCTAGGTATCAGCTTCCTCAACTGTAACATGAGGGAGTGGGTTAGATGTTCCCTGAGGTCCTGTCCAGGTCTAGATCCTACAATTTCTCAATCAATCAACACAGGAGTGTTGGGGCTAATAGGACTGGGGGCAGGCACGGTGCTCAGATGGAAGGGTAGATGATGCAGAAAGCAAAATTACAGGGTAAAGCCATGCAGATTCATATCTATGAATTAGGAAGAAGAGATTTGGGTTTGTGTCAGCTTTGTTCCTTACTCCCTATATGACCCTGAGCAAATCACTTCACCCCAAGTCTGTTTCCTCCCTATAAAACAAGACTCACTACTCACTTCTGCTCTGCCCACCTCACAGCACTATTGGCAGGATGAAATTACAAATGAAAATAACTTGTTATACAAAAAGCTATTGAATCACAGAGTAGAAGAGCTTCAGAGCTGGAACAGATCTATTAAACTATAAGTCTAAAATTCTAAGGGTCAAGAAAAGGCTGATGGAGAGAAGTTCCTTTGGGTCAAGAGTTGCCTACATGCAAACTCATTAGATTATTATTCAATAGTCCCGTGAAATAGGCAGGGCAGAAATTGGGGTGTTGGGAGAATCATGGGCTAATATATGAAAGAGTCTAATGCATTGTACCAAAGTAAGGTATTATTAAGGTATCATTATTATTCAACCCAGTAAACTGAAAAAAGTAAACAAAGCAGGGTGGGATAGGAGTGGGAAGCAGCCACTCTGCCCACTGTAGTTAGAATTCTACCTAGCCTCTGAGAGGATGGACCTCTTCCTTATCAGGAAATCACAGGACTTTATGGAAAAAGCCAATTTATTCCTCCACAAATTTAATAGAGTGGTGGGACACAAGTCAGGGAACCTCAATTTGTTAGTCATGTGAATCAGGTCAAGTCATTTAATCATTTGTCGATCTTAATTTCCTCCTTCTGTTGAATGGGGATAATGATATTCTACTTCACAGAATGAATATGAAGAAAATACTTTAAAAACATTGTGTTATTGAATTGGAAGTTATTTTTATTAGTATTAACTATTCGTTATAGTTTTACTATTTACTGTACTTAGGAAGACTAATCTTTCTGGGTTGGGTTCAGATCTGACCCTAGACACTAACTAGTTGTGTGATCCTGGGTCTTTGTCTCAGTTTCCTTATCTGTAAAATGAACTGAAGGAAATAGCAAACCACCTCAATATTTTTTTTTTTACCAAAAAAGCCTCCTCCCAAAAGGGGTCATAAAGAGTTGTATATGAGTGGAAATGACTAAGCGACAAATTCACTATGGAGCTTGGAGCAGAGTTGACGAAAGTATAGTATGGGGTATATCACCTAGACTATGGGTTCTTAACTTAATAGTTCACAGATATCCCTCCCACCTACCCACCCAAGGTGTTTGTGAATAGTGATGGGAATATCCAGCTAAGGCTCTTACAATGTTCCAGGCACATTGTATTTCTACAAAAATCATATTTGATCTTCACAATTGCATGCATTATTACCCTCATTTTACATTTGAGGGAAATGACTTGCCCAGATTCACATAGCTAACATGTCTGAGGCTGGATTCTTGTGCCAGAAGCTGCCTCAAGGATAGATTTCAGGAAATCTTGGAACAAGAAAAAATATATCTTTATTTCAACATATTTAATTTTCTTTGTGATCTTAAGTATTTAATTTCAAAAAAATTTAGAAAGCATTATCCAGAGAAGGGGTCCATAGGCTTCATCATATTATCATGAAAGTTCATGACACACACAAAAAATTAGAGATATCTATACTTACACAGCTAAATGGACCTATGTTTACAAGAGTTCAAGTCTTTTCCATGACTTCTGGCTTATAGTGGGGCTAAGGGTGCAGAGAACCCAATTTCTGTGTTATAAGCCACCTATATGGAGGCAGACCAGTTCAGCCTAAAGAAAACTTTCTAAATCTTAAGAATTGTCCAACAATGACTAAACTGCATTACTTAGGAAGTAAGTATCCAATACTTTGGTTAGGGAATAGATAGAATATCATGCTATGAGATAGTAATGCACTAGAATATCATTTAGAAAAGGGAATTCCTATTTGGGGCAAAGAATTCTCTAAGGCGGATCACTTCTGTTGGTATTGTTAATTAGGGACATGTCAGCACCATAGCCAGCAGCTGTCACAAGATTGAGACTACCTAGATGGTTTGATACTGGTACAGTCAAGGGTGCTAAAATAATCTAAGAGGGGTGGCGTAGATGGGTGTGTTTTTAAAATAATAGCTTTTTATTTTCAAAATACATGCAAAGATAGTTTTCAACATTCACCTTTGCAAAACCTTGTGTTCCAAATTAGGTAGGTGGATTTTTAAGGTGGAATAAATATTTCTAAGACTAGAAGATTTATTTTATTTTATTTTTGTGCTTTTTGGCAGTTTAGAGAAATCAGAGAGCAAGGTTAAGTCAGTCATTAAATAAGCATTTATTAACCACCTACTATGTGCCAGGCATTGTGCAAGTTCTGAGGATACAAAGAAAGGCCAAAAAAAAAAAACCCCAAAAAAACCCAGCCCCTGCCTTTGAGGATCTCCACATCTAATTGAGTGAATGCCCATCAATTGGGGAATGGCTGAATAATTTATGGTATGTGAATGTAATGGGACATTATTTTTCCATTCTATAAGAAATGATCAGCAGGCTGATTTCAGGAAAGCCTGGAAAGACTTACAAGAACTGATGCTGAGTGGAGTGAGCAGAATCAAGAGAACATTGTACACAGTAACAACAAGATTATGTGATGATCAAAGCATAACATTTTCATTCTTTTGTTGCTGTTTTCTTGTTTTTTCTTTCTCTTGGTTTTTTTCTCTTTTGAACTGATTTATCTTCAACAACATGACAAATATGGAAATATGTTTAAAAGAATTGCACATATTTAAGTGATATCAGATTGCTGCCTTGGAGAGAGGAGAAGTAAAGGAAGGAGGGAGAAAAATTTGGAATGCAAGTTTTACAAAAATGAATGTTGAAAATTATCTTTGTGGATATGAATAGACAATTTTCAGATGAAGAGATTAAAACCATTTTTAGTCATATGAAAAAATGCTCTAAATCACTATTGATCAGAAAAATGAAAATTAAGACAAATTTGAAGTACCACTACACACTTCTCAGATTGGCTAAGATGATAGGAAAAGATAATGATAAATTTTGGAGGGGTTGTAGAAAAACTGGGACACTGATACATTGTTCATGGAGTGGTGAACTGATCCAAGCATTCTGGAGAGCAATTTGGAACTATTCCTAAAGGGCTATCAAACTGTGCATACCCTTTGATACAGCAGTGTTTCTATTGGGTCTATAACCCAAAGAGATCATAAAAAATGGAAAAGGATTCACATATGCAAAAATGTTTATGGCAGCCCTTTTTATAGTGGCAAAGAACTGGAAATTGAGTGGATAACCATCATTTGGAGAATGGCTGAATAAGTTATGGTATATGAATGTTATGGAATATTATTTTTCCTCTAAGAAACAAGCAGCAGGGTGATTTTAGAAAGGCCTGGAGAGAATTACATGAACTGAAACTAAGTGAAGTGAGTGGAATCAAGAGAACATTGTACACAGCAACAATAAAATTATGCGATGATCAATTCTGATAGACATGGCTCTTTCCAACAGTGAGGTGATTCAGGTCAATTCCAATAAACTTGTGATGGAGAGAGCCATCTGCATCCAGAAAGAGAACTGGAGAGACTGAATGTGGATCACAACATAGTATTTTTACCTTCTTGGTTGTTGTTTGCTTGCTTTTTCATTCTTATTTTTCTCTTTTTTCCCTCATTTTTCCCTTTTTGATCTGATTTTTCTTGTGTAGCATGATAATTATAGAAATATGTATAGAAGAATTGCACATGTTTAATATATATTAAATTACTTGCTGTCTAGGAGAGGGGGTGGGGGAAAAGGAGGGAGAAAAAGTTGGAACACAAGGTTTTGCAAGGTGAATGTTGAAAACTATCTGCATATATTTTGAAAATAAAAAGCTATTGGGATAGCTAGGTTGCACAGTGCATAAAACATAAGCCCTGAAGTCAGAAGGATCTGAGTTCAAATCTGGTCTCAGATACTTAACATTCCCTAGCTGTGTGACCCTGGGCACGTCACTTAACCCCAATTGCCTCAGCAAAAAGCAAAAAAGAAAATAAAAAGCTATTATTAAAAAAGAAAGCTATCTTTGTATGTATTTGGAAAAATGAAATATTAAAAAAATATCACCATCAAATGAGAGAGAGGCTGAAACCCAAGTGAATCCCTAGAAGATGGGAAGGGAAACTATGGGAGAACAGAAAAGTTTCTCTGTGGTTGGGTATATCTTTATATATCTTTGGTGTGCTAGCCCACAAGGTAGTAACTGGACAAGAGTTAATGTCTGTATGTCTCTTCCTGGGTGTCTAGCATTTCATGGCAGACCTTGTTGAGTGATTGGTGTCCCATTAAGGCCTTAGTGGATGATGAGAAAAAATTTCAGAGACAGTTTTAGCTAACTTTCTGATATAGTATATTCTAAAACTCTATAACAGTACCTCAAAGACATGTTTTGAGAGCTCAGCTATAACACTGCCCAAATAAGAATAATGTTTTAAAGTCTCAAAATCCTACAATCTTATAAGAATCTTAGACTCCCAGAATTTTGAATATGAGGAGTTCATCCCTTGGGATAGCCATCCCATTTAACCTTACCAAATTATATTTCTATTTCTTCCTATTTCTAAACATCCTGGATTATTCCCAGGCTCTACCTCTGAAGCTTTAAGTTGGGCAAAGCTATCAGAGGTGCTGTTGAATCTGGGAAATGACTGTCTCCTATACATTTGGTCGTCATTTCTGTCTTATTCTCATCTTACTCTCCCTCAGCAAGAGAGGAAGAAGGCACTGACAGCTGTGGAGCTGGGACTTTCTCTAGTTGAGATGCATTAATTTGTAAATATCTTCATTTATATGTAAATGTGGAATTCCTAGCCTGGCACCAACCCTCCTGCCAACAGCTAATAGGACTTCCGCAGCCTCACAGCTCAGCCTGCTTCCTTTTCTTCTACCGTTTAGGCTGTTGAGGGGGGGGATTTGTCCCCCTACAATTTGATGTGATTTGAAGAGCTTTTATCTTCCCTCTCCATGCCTCAGGTTTTCTTTGCTCTCTACCCACCTCCCATCCTGCTGCCTCTGTCTTGCCCATCTCAAGAGGGTAGTAGAAAGTGCATTGAACTTGGAGTCAAAAGACCTGGAAAGTGACCAGGATAACAAATAGCCTCAAGATCATATATGAGGGCTGGTTAAAAGAAATTTGGAGTGTTTAGCCTGGAGAAGGGAAGGCTTATGGGACATAAAGTAGTTGTTTTCAAGTATTTAAAGGGTCAGGACATGGAAGAAAAGGGTCAACTTTGTTTTGCTTCACTCCAGAGGGGAGGGCTACATGCAATAGATACAAGCATGTGACTTTGGCAGAAGCACTTAACCTCAATAACCTCAACTTCTTCATCCCTAAAAAATGAGGGGGTGGGACCAGATGGTCTCTGAGGTCCTTTCTAACCTAGAGAGCTATGATCTAACCATCCTAAGATACTAAAAGGCAGATTTGGGCTTGATTCAAGGAAATAGTGTTATTGAGAGCTATTCAGTAGTCCTATGTGTAGCTTTTGGTGTATTGTCCCTCCCCCTCACCCCAATACTTCCACTAGAAGACTCTAAGTACATGCTGGACAATCAATTGTCAGGGAAGTCCCAGAGGGATTCTGGTTAACGTAAAGGTCAACCTCTGAGGATAATTCCAGTTCTGAGGTTCTGAATCCCTGCTCCAGTATTCAGTAATGGAAGGGATATCAGACTTAAGTGGGGAGGGATTAAATAACCTAGATTTTCTAACTCTACCGCTCATTTGCTGTGTGATTTTGGGCACTCAGCTTCAGCCTTGGTGAAGATTCAAAATATCCAAGGACACATGCAGGTTTCCCTCTCACCTTTATCAATGATGATCCCAACCACTTTAGGAAATAGGTTTTGTAATTTGCCATGGCTTTTAAAAAAAAAAGTCTCTCCAGATAGCTGATCAGTGAAAACCCATAGGCCTCTGCATTAGCTAGGCTTCAGGAAACTGATATCCATCACTGTTCATAGTTCTTTGCTATCCCTGCATTCAACCCTTTTGCAGTTTAGTGGTACCAATGAGTGAGTGAACTCTGTTGGCATAGGCTTTCAGAGCCCAGCTCACCCCCATACTATGGATGAAGCATCATGGGGGATTGGCAAAGGGAGACAACATTATTTGTACTAATCGTCTCATTTGATCCTCACAATAACCTTGGGAAGTAATGTATGTAAACTGTTATGCAGCTGTAACATGCTACCTGAATGCAAGCTATTATCATTAACAGGTAAACTGCCAGCCCACGTTTTGCTAGACCAGATGGCAGTTTGGTGAAGAAGGCAGCCTTCAATTTCCATAAGCCCTAAGGCCCTAGGAGAGTGAAGCAATTCATCATTAGCTAGTGTCATGGAATGAATACTGGGTTTGAAGGTCGGTCCTAAGCTGGTTTTTGGTAGTGGTAGGGTGCCAAGTTATAGAAGACAGATTTACCACTGACACTAGGCGTATGATCTTGTATAAGTCACTTAATCTCTCTAAAACTCAATCTTCTCATCTGTAAAATGATGTTGGACTTAATGTCCTCTAAAGTTCTTCCTTCTCTAAACCTATGATCCTACAAGTTCCTATGAAGTTTCTCTTAGACTAGGGATTCTTAATTTGTTTTTATGCATGTGCATGTGTGTATGTGTTTATATATGTAATGGATCCCTCCTCAGGATAATTTAAGGAAATGCAAAATTTCAGTTAGAAGTTAATGAAAATTATGTATTTTTTCCATTCAAGTTCAATGTATGCATGACTCAACTTAGCAACTCTTGCTTAAGAGAGTCACAGGTTTCTCATTTTTAACTGAAGAAGTTGGATTAATTTCTATGGTTCTTTCTATCTCCAAGGCCCTAAGGTTTTAAGGTTCCTCCCATTCATTCAACAAGTATAATTTTTTTTTTTTGCTAAGGCAATTGGGGTTAAGTGTCACATAGCCAGGAATTGTGTCTGAGATCAGATTTGAACTCAGGCCCTCCTGACTTCAGGGATGGTGTTCTATCCACTGCACCACCTAGCTGCCCCAACAAGTATTAATTTAATGTTTATACTGTGCTAGGTACTTTGCTGGAGGCTGGGGATACAAAAGCATAATTCTCTTCCACCAAAACAGCATGAATACGGATAAGTAAATTCAAAATATATTCTAAGTAATATCTAGAGTGGGAGAAAAAGAAGTAGCAATTGGAAATTTAAGCCTGGAGTAAGAGGTGTCTTTTTGACTCAGGCTTAAAAGCAGCTGGAGATTCAGCGAGGTAGAGGGGAAGAGGGAGCATAGGAGACGTTCTGTGCAAAAACTGAAAGGTATAAGATGGAATGTTAAGTTTAAGGAAGAGCAAAGGGCCTAGTTGGGCTGGAACATAGAGTACTTCAGGAAGATTAATGTGTAGTAAGCCTGGGAAGATAGGTTAAGCCTGACTGCAAAGGACTTTGAATGCCAAAAAAATAAATTGCATTTCATACTGGAGGAAATTGGAAACCGCTGACACTTCTTGATTTGAATGACAAAGTAGACTTGTGCTCTAGGAATAAATATTGGCAACCATATGGAAGCTGGATTGGATAGAAGAGAGACTAGAAATGGGGAGACCAATTAAGAGACACTTTGAATAACCCACCCAACAGGAGATGAAGACTTGAACTAATGGTAGCCATGTAGATGGAGAAGATAAGGGTTAGGGTCACCAGATAGGGTGTATCTGTAAGTATCAGTAACAGTAAGTAACTGTAAGTAACAGACTAAGAGCTGGGTAGGTAAGGGATACTATGAAGGTAGAATCAATAGCAGTTGTTATCAGATTGGAAATAGGGATTGAGGGAGAGAAGAGAGTCCAGGATAAATATAAGGTTGACCAGAAGGATGACCAAAAGGATGATCAAGAGCAGACTGTATTCTAAGGGGTCTTTTGGCTTTCAAGTTCTGTGTTCTTAGGCCCCTTCGAATCATGAGAGACCATATTCTAAGGTACTATGGTCTCTTCCAGCTTTAACACTTCTTATTCTTCTCACCTTTTTAAAGGTGAAACCCTCCCAGCTGTGACATCCCATGCTCTAAGGTCCCTTTGAGTTCTGAAATCCCATGTTCTAAGGTCCCTCCAATTCTGACATCCTGTGTATTAAGACCCTTTCAGCTTTAAATTTCTTTGTCTTAATATATCTTAGGCGCTCTAGTAATTGTTACTAACATCTAACAGCTAATATTCCTAACAGGCTACTTTGTACTTGGGTAGAATAATGGGTCAGGCACATCTCTTTTTCTATAGGGCTTTAAAGCTTATATGAGGCAGTTTGTTGAAGCAGCTGCACAACTTACCTCAAAACTAAGCAGTCCTGGGTTCAGGTCCCATCTCTGAAGCATCCTGGCTGAGTAACCCTAGACAAGTCCCTTATCATCTCAGTTCTGTAGTTATTCTTCTGAGGGTGAGATTCTAAATAGCTCTCTAGACCAGGTGACAACTTTTGTTGGGAGAAGGTATTCCCTCATCTGGGAGTTTGTTCTATCAGTGAAATCATAGGTTCCTATTTCCTATTACTTTAAAGTTCACAAAGCTGTTTTGTAATAATCCATCAGGGTAAGGAGTGCAAAGTGCAAAAATTATCACCTCCATTTTATATGTAATGGGGTACATGGCAAGACCACCTAAGCTGATGTCACCCATGAGCAAGAATGCTTATAGGAGATTGTAGGACCTGAGCTTTCTCTTACAGTCTGCTGCTTTTTTACATTGGGTCTAACTTAGCAAAGGGAGCAAAGGAAGAAGAGTTGTGTGTGTGTGTGTGTGTGTGTGTGTGTGTGTGTGT
>JAJPUD010000639.1:230923-245151 GCA_023553655.1 Myrmecobius fasciatus | reverse complement strand
GGGGGGGAGCTCTTAGAACATAGGATATCAGAGCTGGGAGGGCCCTTAGAACCCAGGAGGTCAGAGCTGGGAAGGAGCTTAGAACCCAGGAGGTCAGAGCTGGGAGGGCCCTTAGACCCCAGAATGTCAGAGCTGGGAGGGCCCTTAGAACACAGGATATCAGAGCTAGGAGAAATCTTGGAACAAGGAACATAAAGCCTGAAGGGAAACCTAGAGCACAGAATGTCAGATTTGGGAAAATCCTTGGAACACAGAATGTCAGGCTGGGAGAGCTCCTAGAACATGAGATATCAGAGCTGGGAGGGCCCTTAGAACATAGGATGTCAGAGCTGGGAGGGGCCTGTCAAAATATTTTGGTAATATCTGTTTCCCAGAGCTAAGACCAGCAAGCTGATCGTGTCCTGCGTCTGGCATAACAATAATTCTTTGGGGCCTTAGAAGAGAGAATGCCAGAGTTTGTGTATATATGTGGGTCCTTAGAATATAGAATGTCAGAGCTGGGAGGGACCTTAGAACTCAGTGTCAGATATAGGAGAAAACTTGGAACAATGAATGTAAGAACTGAAGGGGATCCTAGAACAGACAATGTCAGAGCTAGGAGGCTCCTTAGCACACAGAATGTCAGAGCTGGGAGGGAGTTTAGAACCCAGTGTCAGAAATGAGATAAATCTTAGAACAATGAATGAATGTAAGAATGGGAGGAAAGTCTAGGACACAGAATGTAATATCTGGGAACACTCTTGGAACAAAGAATGTCAGAGCTGAAAGATGCTTAGAATACTGAATACCAACATCAAGAAAACCCTTAAGAGAAAGAATGTTAAAGCTAGAAGATACTTTAGAACATAGACTGTCAGAGAGCGAAGTTGAAGGTTGGGAAGGAATTAGAATCAAAAACATTAGAGCTGGAAGGGACCGTGCAATTTGAAATTTTAAAAACTGAAATGGATGTTAGAGTAGGTCTAGTCCAACACCTTCATTTTATAGCTGATTAAACAAAATCCCAAAGAACTGCAATGACTTACTTTGTGTCTCCACTGCAGTTCCTGGCAAAGCAGGGACCAGAACCCAGATTTCTCCACCTCTGAGCATTATTATTGTGACTTAAAAATTTCCCATCTTGAAAGGGACCCACATGTGCAAAAATGTTTGTGGCAGCCCTTTTTGTAGTGGCAAGAAAATGGAAATTGAAAAGATGCCCATCAATTGGAGAATGGCTGAATAAATTATGGTATATGAATGTTATGGAATATTATTGTTCTGTAAGAAATGACCAACAGGAGGATTTCAGAGAGGATTGGAGAGACTTGCATGAACTGATGCTGAGTGAAATCAGCAGAACCAGGAGAACATTATACACAGCAACAAGACTATATGATGATCAATTTTGATGGACATGGTTCTCTTCAACAATGATGTGATTCAAACCAGTTGTGCTGCGATGAAGATAGTCATATACATCCAGAGAGAGGCCTGTGGGAACTGAGAGTGAACCACAACACAGCATTTTAACGCTTTCTGTGAATATTTCCAAGCATTTTGTTTTCATTCTTAGGTTGTTTTTTTTCTTCTTCTCTTTCTAGATCTGATGTTTCTTGTGCAGTAAGATAACTGTATAGATATGTATACATGTACTGTATTTCTCATATAATTTATCCTATCTAGCATGTATTAGATTACCTGTCATCTAGGGGTGGGGGGTGGGGAGAAGGATAGGAAAAGCTTGGGGAAAAAAAGGTTTTTTTGCAAAGGTCAATGTTGAAAGGTCACTCATGTTTTGTAAATAAAAAGCTTTATAAAAAAAAAAATTTCCCATCTTGTCTCTTTAAGATGTGGACCCAGACCAAAGGTGACCCCTGACCCCGGTGGGGACTTCAGAGACAGGTAATTATGTTGGTGATATTCCTCTGGGAGGAGGGGGAGTATGCTGACAATTTTCTGATGGGGTGGTTGCCTCTCCTCCCCGTCTCCCCCAAGGCTCTCTCCACTTCTCTCCACCCCTGCCACCCTAGGATGGGCATCAGACAGGAGATTCTGCAGTGGTCTATTTATAGAGCCGGGGAGGGACTGGTTAGCTTTTGTTTTGCAACTCTGTGAAAAGTAATTTTCTCGACTCCCAGGGCGCACTGGTGACCACACTAATAAGGGCTTGAGCAGCACTCGGTGGACAGCCGCGATCCTCTGCCTGCTAACAGTATGACAGCTTTGTAGCTTTCAAGATTCATTATAGGGCAGCCTGCACAGAAGCAGTCCTTTGGGATTCTGGTCCCTGTCCAGGGTCCCAGAGTCCAGGCTCTCCCATCAAGTGTCCAAAGGGGGGCTGCTTGTGGAAAGAAAATGCTCACAATCTATGATATTTCCAGAAACATATTAAGGTCTTAGATCTAGAACTAGAAGGGACCTTAAAGCCACTTTTCAAAGAAGTGAGTCTTGGGGTGGGTAAAATGATTTGCTCAATGACACACATGTAGTTAGGGTCAGGGGTGAGATGAGAGGTGTTTTTTTTTTTAAATTTTTAAACATGGTTTAGAATTAGATCCGGTATTAACTTGTAATGTCAACTTTGCAAATCACTTCCATTATTTAGGATTTCAGTCAGAAAGGACCTTAGGAACTATCCAGTATATTTCCTTTATTTCACAAGTAAGGAAACTTGAGTTCAAAGGTCAACCACCTGCCTAATATCATGCCATGATTTAGAAGCAGAATTGGACTTCCATGTTTGCAGAGATGAGGAGAGGGTACTATGAGTATGGCATACTACACATGATGTCAGACTTGGTGGATATTTTCGAAACTCCCCTTCCCCAATTTTCTTTTTTAAATCTTTGTTTCAAGGAATGGATAATTTGTATAAGAAAGAGAAAATGGATATGTTTGAAATGATGGTAATAAAAAAGAATATACATATATATATATATAAATACATGCATATATACACACATATATGTATCCATATAAACATATACACATGTATATAAATACATATGCATGTAGTATATATATGCACACATGTGTATATACATATATGTATATGTGTTTATGTATACACACATGCATTAAAGTAATAGATCAGGGAGTCTAACGCAGGCTTCCTCAGATGCAGTGGTGCAAAAACACAAATTTTAGAATCAGAGGACCTGAATTTGCACCCCAATTCTGCTTCTTATTATCTGTGTGACTCCAAGGCCCTCACTGGGTCTCAGTTTCCTCATCTGTAAAAGTAAGCTAGACGACATGACCTTTGGGTCTCGTCCAACTGTAAACCTATGGTACAGCCTAACCTCATGCTCTTTCCACTAGTCCCATAATTTTACCTTTTCATAAAATGAGCTTAGGCTTGAATATGTACACTCTTTGTGTATTGAACATTTACTATGTGCAGACAGTTTGTGTTGGGTGCTCTGGATAAAGAACTGAGCCCAACACCTTCAATTTGTAACTGATAAAACAAAATCCCAAAGAACTTACCTCCATGTTTCATATGTAGTTACTGGCAAAGCAGGGACCAGAACCCAGATGTCTCCATCTCTGAACACTACTATTGTTTCTCTTTAAAAATCCCTACCCTGTCTCTTTCAGATGTGGACACATTCTGACCTTGAGAGGGGACTTCACAGACAGGTAATTGTGTTGTGCCTTCTGGAGTATAATATCAAAGGTTCTTTCCCTTTTCAGAAGAAAGCCTTGGGACAGGTCTTTCCCAGGGGTCTCATCTGCAAAAATGGAGGTGGGGATGGAGTTTAAACCTCCAAATTTTATGAGTCTGAGAACTTGAGGTTAGCTCTAGCAAAAAATACGATACCTTTTGTTTGTGGGCAAGACAATATTGATTTCAGTGAAGGTAGATAAAAGCACTTTGTCTCACTGTATTGACTGTGAGTTGAGAGGCATCCTCTTCCCTACAGAAGAAGGCCTTTTCTTGAGTCCATCCCTAAAGGGCCAGTCAGGGGTGAAAAGTTCTGGGTGCTTAGATCCTATTATTCCTCCAACCCTGGGCATTATAAATTTTATCTCCATAATGGAGGCAAACTTTAGAGTTCCACTAGACCAAGTATTTTAAATAAGAAGAAACTTAATAGAAAGGGGCAGGGGGAGTGGAAGAGGCAGCATTCTCTAGGAGCATAGCCCCTTTCCCTTAGGTGAAGCCCCTTTCTCTCTGCCCCATATCCCAGAAATGATTCACAGTGGAGAGATTTGTACTCCAAAGAAAGCAGATATGGATGTCGATACCAGTAATAATGATAGCCCACAAGTCTTTAGTGTTTTATGGTTTGTGAAAGAGGGGAATGAAAATATCATTATTCTCATCTTACAGATAGGGAAACTGAGGGCCATAAACCAGGGCCCTTTCTCTGAAACCACACTATGAAGGGTTAGGGTTGAGTTTGAGGCATTAATATTTCCAGTGCATGAGCTAGGGTTCATACCTGACCTGTCAGATTCCAAACCCACAATTGCCTAAGTCCTCTTGTCTTATAGGTGTTCATTAATGAGAATTAATCATATTTAAAAGTCACTGGAAGTGGGCAAGAGCCTTTTGGGTAAATTCTGGCTTTTTAAATACCCTTCATTTACATCATGCTCTGATGCTTCATTGAGGCAATGAGATGACCCTGGGTTCTTGAAGGTGAGGTGGTTAATGCACATGCTTGGAAGAAGCTATCAATCTAGGATCCATATCCTAGCATGAGAGATCTCACATGCTCTGGGTCTTTAAATGCCCACTCTGAAGCCTAAAATCACGTAAAGTTTAGTTCATGCCTAGGAGCTTCACAAACAGCAAGAGAAAAGCTTGAAATATACTCAGTGTCCAATTTAGATCAGCTATAGACAGATGTTTATTTCTTCCACACAAGAGAAACACTTTAAACACAAAAAGACTCATAAGGACACATTGACAAAGACTCAACACATAATTCAGCAACTTATGACTTCTATTATACTCTCTTGGGAGGTCGATACTTACAACACTAAATCATAGAGTACTTAGTGGGACTATTGAATGGGCATCTTTGTATTCATAAAATCATAGATTCTCAAAATTCTGAGCAAATGGGGGCGGGGAATAAGCATTTATTGAATACCTACTATATGCCACAAACTGTGCTAAGCACTAAATAGGTATTATCTCAGTTGTGTTATAGTACCAGAGAACTGTAGTATAATTGGAACATACATATATTGCCACAGAACATATATAATGCCATCGTTACTGTGGTTATGATGGCACAATGGAAAGAATGCTAAATTTGGACTTGGGAATACTTGAGTTTGAATCTTGCTGCAAATAATTAGCATATGGCCCTGGGCAGCTTACCTAATCTCTCAACCTCAGTTTCCTCCTATGTCAAATGGGGATGAATATAGCATCTGTCCCACAGAGCTGTTGTAAGGAACAAATAAGATAATATTTGTAAAACACTTTGTAACCTTCGAGCAGTATATAAATGCCAGTCATGGTGGTTGTTATTTTGATTGGGATTATGATTAGGACTATATCACTGAATTTCAGAATTGGATCATATGTGAAAAACAAACCTTATACAACATGCCTTGCCCTCTTTTCTTTGATTGAAATGCTAAGTGACAGGAATAGAGGCTGAAGATGGGGGGTTAGTTCCAAAGCCTTCCAAAGCAGCCCATTCTACTGTAGATTAGCTCTAATTGTAAGTCAGTTTGCCTTGACATTAACTCTAAATCTATTTTGTTGTAGCTTCCACCCACTTCTCCTCATTCTGTTCTTTGGGTCCAAGAAGAGGCTAACCCCTCTTCCTCATGACAGCCTTTCAAATGCTTGAAGACAGTTCTATCACGTCCTTCCCAAATTTTCTTTTCTGCAGTCTAAACATGCCCAGCTTCTCTATCAGATTCTCACATGACACCTAGGTCTTTTACCCTCCTTTATGCTTTCCTGTGGATGCTGTCCAGCTTATTGATATCCTGCCTAAAATGTAGGACCTAAAACTAAAAACAATGCTCTTTCTTTAGTCTAACCAGGTTAGGGTTTCACCTCTCTATCCCTGGAGATGATTTCCCTCCAAATGCAGCACAAGGTCATATTAAGTTTCTTGGCTGCCACTTCACACTATGTACTCATATACTTGTCTAGTTTTTTTGTCAATCCCCATGCCCTCCTGCCCCCTACCCCATCGAGGATGTAAGCTCTTCAAGGAGAAGAATTGAGTTCATCTTTCTATTTTTAGCACCCAGGACAGTGCCTTAAACATATTCTACTACTTTCAAAAAGTTGATGGCTGTTGTATTCTTTAGCTGAAGTAGCCTTCAGTTTCCAGGATGCTGTAAGAGTTATTAAACTTTTAATGTTTATATATGTATATATGCATATATGTATATATATAAATGCATATACATAATGTTTATATACATAAACTCCTTGAGAAGGTGGCCCGATGAATAAGTATGTTGGGTCTGGGGTGAAGAAGACCTGAGTTAGATTCTGCCTTGATGCTTCCTAGATGTGTGACACTGGTTAAGTAATTTTAACCTCTTCCAGTCCCAGTTGTCTCATTTGTAAAATAGGAATATTAATAGCACTTTTCTCACAGGAATTTTGTGAAAAGCAAATGAGACAATATATCAGTACTTTGCAAACCCTAAAACGGCTATATAAATGTTAGCTATTATTTTTCATATTGTTATTAATATTAATCAAGTAATTATGAATAATAAGAACTGTTTTAATTTTTATCACTATGTGTCCAGCACCTAGCACAGTGTTGGGTACATAGAGCTTATCTACGGCACAAAATGAGGGACACTCACTATCGATTCATCATATCCTACTCTAGTGGAATTGGGCTGAAGTGAGAGAAAATGGCAGTGCTTGGACTAGAGTCTAGATCTCCCAACTTGCAGTGAGACCTTAGCCAAGTGTAACAAAAGAGCATACTTTTTTCTCCCTTTGAAGTTTACAAAGCATTCTCAACAGTCCTGTGAGAGAGGCAGTGCAGAGTTGGTCATCTGAGTTTTAAAAAAAGAGGGGACAAAGGTTCTGAAAAGGAAGTGATCTGCTCCTGGGTATGCAGCTAGTAAGTGCCAGAGTCACGATTAAACCCAGATGTCCTGATTTTAATCTGAGTTTGTTTTGTCCAGTGATGCATTGTTGGATCTCAAAGCTCATCAGAGTTTGACAGTTATGGAAATGAAGTCTTTTACAAATTTAAACCTTTGTGAGCATCCATCTTTTTCTTTGGGGAACCTTAAATCCTTTAGATTAGACAATTTTCTCATGTCAGGGGGCTGGGGCAGATGACTTGGAATTGTAATAAGTTGTGGGGAGAAAGGGAAGAGACAAATCCATGTTAGGTCTTCTACCCCAAATTCCTTAAGATATGCTTTGTTGCTATGAGGTTTGACATACACTTTTGATGGATCTGGAATCTTCATCATAAAGAAAGCAGTGCTCAGAGTAAAAATGGTAGAGTCCTTTGAAAAGCTGGATGGTATAGTGGATAGAGTTTTGAATGTGGGGAAGGAAGTCCTAGATTCAAGTCTTAACTTTGATAGCTATTACTTGTATAATTATGAACAAGTTACTTGAACTTTTATGTCCAAGTTTTCCCAACTGTAAAATAATAAGGGTTAGACTAGATGGCTTCTGAGGTCCCTTCCAGTTCCAAATCTGTGATCATGTGGATTTATTATCTTGGGTCTATTACTTCAGCAATACTATTAATCTCCTTCCTACTTTTTTGGCAGAAGGGCATACTGCTTCCTATTCCCTGTTATTCTCCCTCAACTTGGGCTCTGAGACAGTGAGGTTAAGTGACTTGCTCAGGGTTACACAGCTAGGGAATGTTAAGTGTCTGAGACCAGATTTGAACTCAGGTCTTCCTGACTTCAGGGCTGATGCTCTATGCACTGTGCCACCTAGCTGCCCTCTAGGCAGCCAATTGTTTTTTTTAAACTTTTTTTTAATTAAAGCTTTTTATTTGTATAACATATGTATGGGTAGTTCCCCAGCACTGATCTTTACAAAGCTTTCCATTACAAATTTTACCCCCAGTCCCCCTCCTCCCCTAGATGGCAGGAAGTCCACTACATGTTAATATAGGCAGCCAATTGTTAAAGAAAAGTGAGATACACACACACATATTATGCTGTAGAGAGAAACACAGACAGACAAAATCCTGAAAATGACTGCCATTCCAGAATTTTGAGAGGCTATACACTAATAAAACAAGAGCATACTGAAAGTGGAAAAGATTGGGTGACTTGAAGGATGGAGAGGAAGCTAATGTTGCCTTGAATACCCCTAACTCATCTGGTCTTTTCCCTCTGCTGACCATTGCCTTCTTCTCCAGCCCAAAGTTACCTTTCCTCTGCTGAGACATCAGGGGTTCTAGATTCCTCAATGACCCATAAAAACTGTGCTTTCAGGAAATTATCTGCTATCATAGGCATCTCAGTCATATGAATTTTAATCATTATACTCTCACCTGGATTTAAGTGTATGTTAAACTTCAGTTAAAGTAACAGCAATAAAGTTTTATTAGAGCAAGAAGGGGCTTTACAATATAGAATTCTAGATCTGGTAGGAACTTTAGAGCATATAATGTTGAGGCATAGACTGTTATTTTATCTGGAAGTGGGAAAAAATATAATGGAGGAAGGAAGAAAAGAATCTTATAACCTTATTACTAACCTCAGAAAATAAAACATGAGAGTCAGGAGGAACTTTAGATATCATTTACATCAATCCATTAATTTAACACAGATTGAGAAAGACAGGAAAAGTGATTAGGTCAAAGTTAAACAGTAAATTAGCAACAGAAATAGGACCAGACAGCTAGTTGGTACAGTAGATAGAGCACCAACCCAAGAAGACCTGAGTTCAAATCTGGCCTCAGACACTTAACACTTCCTAGTCATGTGACCTTGGGCAAGTCACTTAACCCCAATTGCCTCAGGAAAAAAAAAACAGGACCAGGTCTCCTATCCCTACTTCTTGGACTTCCTAAAACATGAACCTATATGATATAGGGGAGCTTCTACTTCTTAGTACGATGGTTTACTGATGGTAGAGACTATGTACCACTGAAAGACCATCAGATCCCTGGAGACAGGGATTATGTATCCCTTTGAGATTGGATCTTCTTGTGGGAAGCACTCCATCTCTCCTCCATCAGGCTTAGAATCCATGAAGGACACTGAATGTCTCTCATCAGACTGAAGCTTCCTGAAAGCAGTGTTTAGTAGATGAACAGAGAATTAATTATTTCTTAAATTCACAGCCATTACATACATGGATGTGAATAAAAGTTCTTCTTTAACTACTTGACATTGCCCAGAAAAATATGTATCTTTCCTCCTGATGCTCAGAGGCCTTAGTGAGAACCTCAAGGCTTGTGTTTTCTGGGTCACTCCCACTTCCTCCCACACAGATAAGAAGAAACCCCTTCTTTTGCTGCACTCCTAGATACATTAAATCCTTGACAACATTTCCCTTGGCAGTGTGAGCCAAGCTCTTAATCTCCCTAGCTCAGGAGGACAACCTGCTGAAAAGAAAGTCTAGGTCTCAGCACCTTGGACAGAGCCTGAGAGCCAGGCCTCAATGCTGCTCTATCTTCGGCAAAGGTAAGTAAGCCTAGGGGAAAGGGAGCAAATTCTTCAGGAAAATGAGAGTTCCATTCTGAAATTTCTAGCCACATTTATAGAGCCCTAAGAATCCAGGTAGAAAAATGAAAGATGCCATAGAACAAAAGCATAAAATATCAGACCTAAAAGTGACATTTTAATAGAAAATAAAAAGCTAAAAGAGACCTAAAAGAAACCTACCTATGGTTGATTTTTGGGTTGAATACTTAAAAGTTGTTGGATACTAGACAAATCAATTGACTTCTCTGTGCCTAAGTTTCTTCATCTATAAAACATATAACAAATACATATATAATAAATAACATATATGTACACATATATGTGTATATTAAATATATTTTTGTAACATATACCTATATTATAATGGAAAATGTTAAAGCTGAAGGGGATCTTTAATCAGAGACCTAGGATTGATTACTAGATTGAAACAATGATTTTGTGACTGTTGATTTTTCTGTGCTTTAGTTTCTTTCTGTAAAATATATACATATGTATATGCACATATGTATATACATATGCATACACAATATATAATAACAAATATATGTTATATATACTTATAATGGAAAATGTTAAAGTTGAAAGGAACCTTAGATTAGAGGTTAGAGACCTATGATTGGTTCCTAATTGAAAACTTAATAGTTGTGTGATTCAATACATCAATTGCTTCAATTTTTTCCATGATGAAATGTCTGGATATGCACCCCCCCACTTCCATCCCCATTCACACACTATCTATTCTTTTTCTCCCCCTCAAAAAAAAGAAAGTAATCTTCATGAGCACAGTTACTGTTTCTGCTTTTTCCTTTCTAATTCCAATATTTAACATTCAACAACAACATTCAAAAGGTACCTGTTACATAGTAAGTGCTTAATAAATGCTGTTTATTGCTTGATTTATTGAGAGGGTTGCCTACTTGATCTCTTAGATACTTTCCAGCTCTGAATTCTATTATGCCAAGAATTTTAGAACTGGAATATTAAGGCCTTCAAATATATAATGTCAGAAGAGGGAGTGATATCAGAGCACATAATGTCAGGACTTGGAGGGGCATTAAAACACAGGATGTTAGGACTGCAAGGATCCTTAGACTGTGATTTTTCGGGGTTGGAAAAAACCTTGAAATATAGAATATTAAAGTATAGAATTTCCAAGCAGGAGGGGACAATTAAAATCATCATATTCAACAAATTCACTTTTAAAAAAGAGGAAAATGAGACCCAGAGAGGTGACTTGTTCAAGTCACCATGTGGCAAGTTGGTAACAAAGCCTGGACTCCCATCTCTTAATCCTCTGCTCTTTCTCTGTGTGTTTGGCATTTATGTTTGAGTGATTGTTTATTTGTATGTATTCTGTGATGGGTATGCTGCATATGAATAGGCACAGAGTGGGGGTGAAAGCCCTCAAACCCTTCAGGTATGCTTGGTTTGTCCCCAGAGCTCTATCTCTGGTCAGGATAATTGTGAAATAGAAGGCAAGGCAGGGATTAGCAAACCAGCAGGCAGGAGATTAGTGTGCTCTGAGGAGGCAGAAGGAAAAGATTACCACAGTGCATGTAATGGAGAAGGACGTGTAGATTACAGGGAAATTAAAAAGATGAAAAAGAAAAAAAATCACTTTATCTAAATCACCAAGAAAAAAGTTAGTTGGTGAACTTCCTCCAGTTCTGAAGAGGACCCTATATTGCCACCAAAACCACATTCAATCCCTTCACTATTATCATTTCTCAGCTGGTTATTACCTGTCACTTTCTTCAGAAAGATGAAAAGAAAACAATTTTATCCCTAGAAACTGTGATCCCAAATCATAGAATCTCAGAGTTGGAAAGGACCTCCTAAATCATTTAGTATTACCCTTCACTGAACAGGGACTTCTAAAAAGCCTCTGATAACAGCTTTCAATGGATCAATAAACATGTATTAAGCACCTATTGTGTGCCAGGCACTTCGATGAGTGCGGGGATGCAAAATGAGGCAGAATAGAGTCCCTTCCTTCAAGGAGTCCATATCCCACTACCTACTGAGGTCTTCATTCCACTCTGGACATCCTGAAATAAGGAGAAAGTGTTCCCTGAAATCAAGTTTAAATCTGTTTCATCAGCTTTCCATTCATTATTTCTGGGGATTCTTCCTTTTGGGGCCAAACATAGTAAATCCAATGCAGGTTCAAATAATGAGACATCCTCCTTTAGATATTACACATAGGTCTCTTTATCAGCCTGTCTGGCATAGCTTGATCATGAAAGAAGAAGGAAGACATTTTTTTCCTATTGATGATATCCGGCCACTCCAAAATATAGGACTACCTCTGGAAGAATTGGGGTTTCCATTCAAATAGAAGATAAACGACAAGCCTGAAAGGATCAGATGTTCATAGATTTGTCTCTGGAAGGAATCTTTGAGGTCATCCAATCCACTCTCCTCATTATAAAGATGAGGAAATAAAGGTCTGGGGTTACACAGGTAATAAGCGTGTAAGGTAGGATTTGAGTCAAATCTTACTGGTTCCAAGTCCAGTCTCCTACTGGAGATTTCTGCTCAGGTATGATTTGGAATAGGTCAATCAATTAGCAATTAATCAATAAACATTTATTCAGTACCTACTGTATATCAAGCACTGTATTAAGTGGACCCTTGAAATCTCTTCCAGCTCTGAGATTTAGTGATTCCATAAGTTATATAGTTTCTGTGGCCCCAGAGATCTGATAAAATAAACCATCCACTTCCACCTAGTATCTTATGGCAGTAAGATTGTTCTATACTAAAGAACTTCCCTTAATGTCCAAGTTGTTTCTTTCACAGAATACAGGATGGCCAAATTCAGCTGTTTTCCAAACAGTAGGAATGGCTATGCACTGAGCCATCCTCACTCTTTCACACACACACACACACACACACACACACACACACACACACACACATGTGTATATATGTATGACTGTTGGTGACCAAGGGAGACATTTGGTCTATGACTATATATATTTATTTCAATTACTCAAGATCTTGTGATTTTTTTTCCACATGAGTACTGCCACCAGTGACAAAGACTAAGCTTTCTTGGCTTGATAAATGTTCATAAAGGACTGTGGCAAAAAATAAAAACAAAGAAACAAAACACAATCCCTTATTGTATGATCAATCTATCGTCCTCTCTAAACTTAGTTGAGCCAGTCCTTGAGCAAGAGATAGCCCCTGTGAAGCCAATATTCAGAAGCTTCCCATCTGATAGGGTCAGTGGGAGATTGTACTCTACCAGCAGAGTGTGTGAGAATCAGGACAATTTCCAAGGTAGATGGAGCCTGGATGGAGGGCATTAATTTAATGGAAGTGGCCATAAAACAGGAAGAAATTCAGCAGCAGCTGTCTTTATTCTCTGTGATGCCAGCAGATCCATTGTCGAGCTTGGACCCCTACTCTTGGGCTCCCGAGCACTAGATTCTAACAAGTGAAGTCACCAAAATGAAGGTCCAAGGAGAAGGGACTGAGGTCCAGGATTATGCTCCCTTCTACTGCCCATGCTGCCACTAGAGAATCTGATCAGCAGCAGCATGGGGGACCAAAGGGACTCAGAGAAAGGGGGTCACTAAACTCTGCCATCTAATCACCAATCAGCAGTCTGTCTTAGCCTTGCCTTGCTTAGTAGGGAAGAAATAATAAAAGAGAGTTGAGAAACCATGTCCTTCTCCTGGAATTAAGAAAAAAAAAAGCTTTGACTCTGGGCAATGTCTCACCAAAGGGACATGGATCATACACTTACATGAAATCATTCATGGGGCAGTTCTAGGGCTTGAAAATTCCCGTGTAGAACTGGGGTTGACTGAAGGGGACAGCCAGGTAGCACAGTGCATAGAGGGTTGGGCATGGAGTCAGGAAGATTTATTTTTCTGAGTTCAAATCTGGCCTCAGACACTTACTAGGAAAATCGCTTCACCTATGACTGCCTCCATTTCCTTATCTCTAAAATGGGGATAATAATAGCACCTACCTTCAATATTGGTATGGTGAGGATCTAATGAGGTAATATATGGAAGATACTTTGCAAACCTAAAAATGGTGTTATTATTATTGGTAGATGAACACTAAGGTCCCTCTTAGTTCTAAAATCCTCTGACCAATTGGGAGAACATTTTTCATTTCGGAGCACAAAGATCATGAGGCTTCCCTCTGTATACAATTGAGTTGTATTTGAGGTGCTTGACAGATAGAGGAGATTGTACACTGCTCAGGAAACACTGGGGAACACTTCTCCCCTTCCCCCCTCATGACTAATACACATGACAATGAGCAGCCAGGTTGGCTACCTAATCATCCAGGAAATATGTTGGTGTCTTCCTGAATTGTGCAGAGAATGTGCAAGATGTGAATACAGAGAGAAAAACAAAAATCTGGCTCTCCAGAAACTTGTTTTCTCTTGGAGAGATGATGGAGATAATGGTGATGTGCCATGGTGGATAAAGTTGTAGACTGGAATCAGACATTTATTAGCTAGTCTTGAGCAAGTCACTTAACCTTTATGCACCTAGATTTTCTCATCTGTAAAATGAAGAACCTGATCACAGTGGACTCTCAGGTCTTTTATACATGCTAGATATAGATATATAGAGATA
>JAJPUD010000639.1:151947-212992 GCA_023553655.1 Myrmecobius fasciatus | reverse complement strand
AACGATGAATGTTGGAGGGGATGTGGGAGGGCTGGGACACTAATACATTGTTGGTGGAACTGTGAACGGATCCAACCATTCTGGAGAGCAATTTGGAGCTATGCTCAAAAAGTTGTCACACTGTGCATACCCTTTGACCCAGCAGTGTTTCTACTGGGCCTATATCCCAAAGAGATCTTAGAGGAGGGAAAGGGACCCACATGTGCAAGAATGTTTGTGGCAGCCCTTTTTGTAGTGGCTAGAAACTGGAAACTGAAGGGATGCCCATCAATTGGAGAGTGGCTGAATAAATTATGGTATATGAATGTTATGGAATATTATTGTTCTGTAAGAAACGACCAGCAGGACGATTTCAGAGAGGCCTGGAGAGACTTGCATGAACTGATGCTGAGTGAAACGAGCAGAACCAGGAGATCATCATGCACAGCAACAACAGTATTACATGATGATCAATTCTGATGGACATGGATCTCTGCAATAAAGAATTGTCTCAAACCAGTTCCAGTTGTTCACTGAAGAAAACCATATACACCCAGAAAGAGGGACATGAAATATGGACCACAACGTAACATTTTCATGATCTCTATTGACATTTGCTTGCATTGTGTTGCCTTTCTCTGATTCTTTTTTTCTTGTAGATAGGATTTTTCTTGCATAACTTCTCAAGCATTTCAACATTATTAACATGTAGTGGACTTCCTGCCATCTAGGGGAGGGGAGGGGACTGGGGGTAAAATTTGTATTGGAAAGCTTTGTAAAGATCAAGGTTGGGGAACTACACATACATATGTTATACAAATAAAAAGCTTAAAAAAAAGAACATGGGATGTCAGAGCTGGGAGAACCTTAGAACCCAGGATGTCAGAGCTGGGAGGGCCCTTAGAACCCAGGATGTCAGGGCTGGGAGGGCCCTTAGGACCCAGGAGGTCAGAGCTGGGAGGGCCTTTAGAACCCAGGATGTCAGGGCTGGGAGGGCCCTTAGAACCCAGGATTCAGAGCTGAGAGGGCCCTTAGAACCCAGGATGTCAGAGCTGGGAGGGCCCTTAGAACCCAGGAGGTCAGAACTAGCCTTAGAACATAAAGATTGAAGGCAAGCCTTGAACTTAGGGTTTCACAACTCTCATACCAGCTCTCTCTCCACTGTCTTACTTATATATTTGCTTAAACAATCAATTCTGTCCAATAGACATCCCTTGCACAAAGCACTGCTCAGGACTGGTGAGATATCCTTTCTGCTCTCGTGGATTTTATAGTGTAATGGTGGGGAAAAATATCTAGATAATATATATCCAAGAAAATGACTTAAAGAGATGGGAAGAAAGCACTTGACTGTTCTCAATGAGTTCAGGTCCCAGGCCTGAACAAAAACATCTTCCTGGGGACTCAGAGTCTGCTGATGGACTTGCTGAGTGATGATGGGAGAGGCTCTGAAGGACTGGAGGCAGGCCAAGGAGGCTCTGACTTTCAAAAGGGATAGGAGACAAATTTTCTCAATGTATAGGTCATTGAACACATTTCTGGCAATGTTCCAGAATATATTATTTTAAAAAAATCTGTCATTCCTTTTTGTTTTTTTTATCACCTTCATTTCCAAATATACTTTTCTCCCTCTCCTACCCTGACAGCAATCCCATATTTCAGAGAATATGAAAAAAAGCAGTTTGACAAAGCTAACCAATACATTGACCAGGACAGGGCAGTCTCCATCAATGCAAGTCAATGGCTGAAACACCAAGATGTGACGTGCTTAGGGTGACACAGTCAATCTGAATCAGAAGTAGAATTTGAACTCATGTCCTTGTCCTACTCTAGAATGGTTCTCTATCCCACTATACCACATTCATCTTGGTCT
The DNA here is from genome assembly GCA_023553655.1 of Myrmecobius fasciatus. Classification (NCBI taxonomy): domain Eukaryota; kingdom Metazoa; phylum Chordata; class Mammalia; order Dasyuromorphia; family Myrmecobiidae; genus Myrmecobius; species Myrmecobius fasciatus. Next base: position 211,140 of record JAJPUD010000639.1, on the reverse strand, counting down.
TCTGCCCTCCCTGGCTTCCTTCTTTCCTACTTAGATTTTCTCAGCAATACAATGATCCAAGACAATTCCAAAAGACTTGTGATAGAAAATGGTATTCACAGCCATAGAAAAAAACAATAGCATCTGAATGTAGACTGAAGCATAGCATTTTCATTTAAATGTTTTTTGCTTTCTTTTGTTCTGACTTTTCTTTCATAACCTGTATACCAAGAAAATGTTTAATATGATTGTACATACATAGCCTATATCGGATTGCTTGCTGTCTTGGGGAGGGAGGGAGGAAGGGAGGGAAAAAATTTCAAACTCAAAATCTTACAAAAATGAAAACTATTTTTGTATATAATCAGAAAAAATAAGATATTGTTAAAAATAAAAAGGCACACATGAAAAATTTTTTAAAAAGAAAAAGAAAATGAAGCTTATTTTTTAAAAAAAAATCTTCTTTAATGTCAATACTTTCCCTTCACTGATTATCTCTAATTTGTGTTGCTTTTAACTCATTTGTACAGTCCTTTACAAGCTGTCTCCTGCATTAGATTATGAACTCCTTGAGGGCAGGATGTAACTTTTACCTTTCTTTGTATCCTCAGTGCTTAGCACAGTGCCTGACATATAGTTAAGTATCAAATAAGAATTTTATTGATGGACTGACATTCCATATCTCAAAATATCTTATTAAAAGAATGATTCTGGAGCTTTTAGAAGGAAGAAATGGTCCCTGTGAGCCACCAGGAGTTCACCAAGATCTCAATTAGGTAGTACTAATACTTGTGGACATACACATACAGTCACTTTATGCCTCCTTTTCCCCACACTGAACTCTTCTGGCATCCATTATGATATAGGGGTGACTGTGATTTTGAACTATATGGCAATAGAGTGCAAATTCAGCTTAATCCTTCCAAGGTGAAAAGGCTTTCAATACAGGCTCAGTGATAAACTGTGTGAAGATTGCTGGAGGATCACCCTAGCTAAGTGGAGAGGAGCTCATCACTCATGGATTATCTCTGATATCACAGGTTGGGAAGTGGAAAGGACTTCAGAAGTAATCAGATTCATCAATGCCAAATTCAAATAGAAACCAATCCCTTCAAGTTAAATATTGACTCAGACAACCGCAATCAATACAATTTATGTTATACTGTTTTCATTTTATTTATCTAGTTTAATTAATTAATTTGAACTTTTCGGATTTACATTTTAATCTGGTTTCCCTTGTACCACAGACTAGGACTTTTATGGATGGCATGTGAATGGTGTGTTCCCTCTGAGAGTTTTACACTTGCCCTTTAGTGCAATGCTCTTATTTTCAGAAGAAGAAAAAAGAAGAAAATCAAGGACTAGAAAGAGAAAATGATTTTTGTAGTGTCATACAGGTACTAAATGGCAAAATCAGAATTCAGATCCCTAACACCTCTAGCACCAAACCCATCACTCTTTCTGCAATATCCCATGCTCTACCTAGGTTGGAATGGGGATTCTGTCACTAATTAGTTGTATGCACTTAGGGAAATAATTTCTTACACCAGGACATCAATTTCTTCATCCTGGATAAAGAAATCATGGCATATGTGGGTGTAATGGAATATTACTTTGATTATGAAATAATGAATATGAAGAATTCAGAAACTCATGAGAAGACATATGAACTGATGCAGTGTGAAGAAAACACACAAAATGGCAGAACAGCAACAAAATCCTGAACTTGATTGCTGCCTAATTACAATGCTTACACGGGGGCCCTAAAGAAGAGATAAGATGATTCACCTTGCTCCTTTCATGGCAGAGGTGGGGTACTTTATATGGGGAACACTATATCTGTTGAGGACTTGGTTGTGCTGGTTAATTTTATGCACCTGAATTCCCCCATGTACTTTTTTATTGTATTCTGTTCTAAGGATTAATTTTCTGGGTGGGGATGAGCAGGATATATTGGAAGATGAAGATGATATAAACATAGGATATTAAAAAGTTAAAAAATAGAATTATATTTTTTCCAAGACTATTCACTTCCATCTTTAATTATTGTCAAAAGTTCATGGTTAAGATTCCTCCTATTGATTGTGATTTGGGGGAGACTCATCCCAGGAAATGAGTTTTCTTAGATTCTAAGAAAGGATGAACTGGCATTAGTGGGCCAGAGGGATTGTGGGATATACAAATAACACTCTAGACTTTTCTAAAACAAAACAAAACAAAAACCTCCCTCCCCCAGCCCCTTTTCTCTATGGCTGTTCAGAATGAAGAGTATAATTTGCTTGACTGCCCTGGCCCGGGAGCTTATCACAGAGGGCCCCATCAGCTCTGAGAGGGGGAGATTATGCAAATCAAAAACCAGCTTTCAAGAAAGTGGGCTAATCCAATATTACTGAGCTGCCTGTGTCTGAGTGGAGAAGTGGGGAGAGGTCGAGGAGAGGGAGGGCCAGGGGGATGCTGCCAGAGGACTACAGAAAGACTGTCTGGGAGGGGAAGGAAAGTGGGGATGGTTTGGCATCTTGGTGATGGACTCTTGGGGAGGGGACAACCTCAGGTACTGTTTGGGGAGTTGGAATCAGGGCACACAGATCCCTCTGGCTCCCAACCTCCCCCTCCTACCAGGAGACACTAAAAGGGGTAAGTTTTGATGGAGGTGAGGATGAATCCTGGGGACCTAGCACCTACTGTGGGAGTCAGCACTAGCCCAGCCTCTGACTCACCCTTGCTCTGTGGTCTGGGGTCAAGTGTCTCTAGCCATTGGACTACCTGGCTACTCTGCCAAGCAGGGACTGATCTGCCCTGAGAAAGGCGTTTTCCTTTTCAGATTTCCCTGTACAAATGAAACAACAGCTCTGGAGAAAACAGTATTGAAGGTTCAATTTCCTAATTCTATACTGAATCCCAATCACCGTAAGCCTAGGGTTAGGTATCCATATGGAAAACACAGTTTCTATCCTTTAAAAACCATTAACCCCATTGTACAGAGGGGGAAATTGAGATCAGAGAAATTATATGACTGAAAGTTGTCTTGCAGCATCTACCTGGCTCTTTCCCTTCTCCATTCAGACACAGGTGACCCAGTGATTAGAGTGATAAACTTAGAGTCAGTTAGACCTGAGTTCAAATTCAACCTCAGACAAGGTCACACAGTGTGACCTTGGGCAAGTAACTTGATATGCCTGCCTCAGTTTCCTCAAATGTAAAACAAAGAAAATAACATCACCTACCATTTGGCAGAGGGGCAACGAGGTGGTGCCATAGGGCATAGAGTGCTGGATTTGGAGTCAGGAAGATTCCTCTTGCACAATTCAAATGTAGCCTCAAACATTTACTAGCCATGTAACTGGGTAAATCCCTTAACCTTTATCTGCCTCAATTTCTTCATCTGTAAAATGGGAATAATAATACCACCTATCTCTATGGCTTCTTGTGAGGATCAAACAAGATAATATTTGTTTCTTTCTAAGTAACATTTTATTTTCTCTAAATTACATGTTAAAACAATTCACAATATTAAAAAAGTTGTGAGTTCCAAATTCTCTGTTCCTCCCTCCTTTCTCTTCTCTCCGAGATGGTAAGCAGTGAGATAATATTTATAAAGCACCTTGCAAGTCTCTAAATAAATGCTCCAAATTGATAATGATAATAGCTAGAGACAGATTTAGGGCCCATATTTCATGAATTATACTACCCACTACATTGGACTGCTCCTGATCCATATGGAGACCACAGGGTTATATATCATCCATGTTGGGGCAGCTAGATGGCTCAGTAGATAAAGCTCCAGCTGGTGCTGGAGTCTGGAGGACCTGACATTCAACACTGTGACTCCGGGCAAGTCACTTAACTCCAACTGTCTAGAAGCAAAAAAAAAAAAAAAAAAAAAAAAAAAAAAAAAAAAAAAAAAAAAAAAGAATTTAGATCACTTATGTTTATTGATTGATTGGTAGCTCCAGAGCTGGAAGGGATCTTCAAGGCTATCTGTCCCAAGGCTTCTTTTTTACAGATGGAAAATGAGGATCAGAAATAAGCAGTTATTTGCCTAAGGATACACAAATAGTCAGAGGCAAAGCAGAGATTTGAACTCAGGTTCTTTGACTCCCAAGCTATCAGCAAATTGATCATGATCTTCTTCCAGAAGGAAGGACAAACAATAAGCCTTCTTTCTAGCTCATCCTGACTTCATCATGTCAGGTCTTAGCTGAGGCTTGGCCCCTTGCTCTGCTAAGGGAGGCCCTAGGGGAAGGCTGGATGACCACCCATCAGGGACACTGCAAGCAGAGGAGAATGAGCTGAGTTCCTTCCAACTCATTTTCTGTGAAGTCACAACATCCTTTGTGGATCCCAGTTTCCCTCTCTGCAAGATGAAGGGTCTATTTAGGATTTGTACCACATGGTGCCTACTGAGTCTCTTCTAGTTTTCAATCTTACCATGGCATAAAGCCATGCAGGTAATTTTATTCTGGCCAGGACCGGGTGACTGAGTCCCAAACTATCTCCCGTGCTCAGGGGAAGATGGTGGAAATAGCATGTTAGAGTTGGTATGGAATTGGGGCTCTGCCATTTGCTACCTGGTGATCTTGGGCAAGTCCCTTGCCCTTTTTCTAAACCTGTTTCCTCCTCTGTAATTTGAGACAGTTTAATTAGAAGAGCTCTGAGGGCTTAATTCTAGGACATCGAAGGGCTGTGGCTTTCTCAGATCAATCCAAGAATCCACTTCCTCTAACCTCCCAGCATCCTTTGAGATTTGCCCTCCAAGCCCTCCCCTGTGGAACTATGGGGTTGGACCGATTTCCACCTATGTGCCTTCTTGGAGAGGTTTCCTGTTACAGCGAGAGGCTTCAACATCAACCAGCCAAGACTGCACCTGACATGACCATCTGTCTGTGTTGTCCTGCCTGGAGGCAGAGATTTGACCTCCGAGGCCCTTCTTTTCCCTGGAATTCTTTCCTTTTCAGAATACAAAATATTTGAACACCCGGGGGGATTCTGGGGTCTGTCCCCCCTTTATCTTCTGTTAGTATTTCAATCCCCTGGAATGATTCCCAAAGATATGCTATTATTCTTATCTCCTGGTTGGCCCTCCCATCTCACCCCCTAACTCAGTGCCTTCTTCCCTCCTTTCCACCCATTTTTCAACCCTCCATGTCCTCAGAGACTCCACTCAACCTCTCATCTTCCTTGAGAAAAGCAAACCTGGGATTTAAGGCTCATTTCTCCCAATTAATAGCTGTTTGTCTTTAAGTGTTATTTAATCTGAGCCTCAGTTTCCTTTTCTATTAAATGGGAATAATACTGCTTGTAGCACCTCACCACCCTGAAAAATGCTAAGTAGGAATGTATTATTGTTCTTATTGAGAGGAACAAGTTATATTTATATGGAACAGTATATAGTACAGGAATCTCAGAATCAGGAAAATCTGGGTACGAATCCTTCCTTTGACATCTCTCTTTGTGTATGTGTGTGTGTAGAGATAGACAGAGACAAAGAAAAAGAGACAGACAGAGAAATTTAGACAAAGACAGAGAGATGGAGAGAGAGACACACAGGCTGATACATAGCTGGGGGGGAGACAGAGGCATGGAGGGAGGAAGGGAGATGGAGACAGAGACAAAGACAGATAGAGAAAGACAGGGAGGGAGAGAGCCAGAGAAACAGGGGCAGAGAGACATGCAGATTAAGAGAGAGAGAAAGATGGAAATAGAGAGAGGCAGACAGACACCCAGGCAGATACATGAAGGGGGAGGGGGAGACAGAGTTGGACAAATGGAGGGAGGAAGGGAGATGGAAAGAGACAAAGACAGAGAGGGAGAGAGACAAAGAAATTTAGAGATAGAGACAGAGAGACAGAAAGACACAAGAGAGAAACAGAGACATAGATATATACACACATATCCAAATATACCCATTTATACACACATATATGCATACATATATTTTATATTTTTGCACTAGCTTTATGATAATGGGTAAATCCTTGAACCCCTTAATGGTGGTGACAGGTTTTTTCAGATTATAAATTACAAGTGGATTCCTGATCTAGACTGCTAGAGAATTACCACAGTGGTTGATCCTTGCCACAGTCAGTCAAAAAGCATTTCTTAAGCACCTACTGTGTGCCAGGTACTGTTTGGATTACAAATACAGAGACATCAAAGAAACCCAAAGTGTGAGCCATATTGTGCTTTAAGGTTTACAGAGTGCTTTCCCAAAGCAGTCCTGTGAAGTATGTAATCTAACCACTCGATGGTCTCTCCATTATCTGAAGAGGATTCACTGAGATCAAAGTAGTGTGGTACAGTAGGGGGAAAAACCTTGGAGGAGGAATAGAGCTTGGAGGCCTGCCCCTACTGCCTCGGTGCTCTTTGACAAATCATTAATTTCTCTGAGATTCTTTATTTTCCTCATCTGTAAAAACTGGGGGTGGGGTAGATATAAATAGCCTCTGAAGTCTTTTCTTGCTCCAGCTCTACGGTCCCCCAAAAGGAGCCATGTAACCCCACAATTAGTCTGTGTGGACAAACTAGTTTTCTTTGGGACATTAAATCTTATTAATTGAGCCTCCTCACCTTGAGACCTCCCCAATGGATAGTAGGGCCCGCTGGTCCCTAATTGGGGAGAGCTTTGGAGATCAGCTCCAAGGGAGGGCAGGGTCAAGGGCTACTTCCAAACCATCTTCCCTACTGTGGGCAGTGGCCTGATTTCTGAGGGAAGTGTGCTGCTTCCCAGGGCTGTTCCGGCCTAAATTTAGATCAGAATGCAGGCAGGAAAAACTCATTTGCTGGACATTTAGCAGAGCTCTATAGGCATCCTTCACCCATTTGTTCATGGTCTCTTTTCTGCTTGTTACATGTAGTGCTGTTGAAGGGCCACGGTATTATAGAACCAAAGAACTGGGAAAGACTCTTAGAAGAGACTCTCAGTCACATGAGAGATCTTAAAACACTGAATGTTAGAACTAGGAAGGTTGCTAGTGTTCTTTTTTCTCACATTCTAAAATTGCATGTTCCAAGCTCTTCTGTAATTCTATCATTTTATCTTCAAAAATCCTTTCCAGCTCTAAAATTTTGTCTGAGATCCTCCCAGCTCTGACATCCTGTGTTCTAAGGCACCCCCCAGATCTGACAATTCCTGTCCTAAGAGTCCTTCAGCATTAACATTCTGTATTCTAAGGTCCCTCTAGCATTGACATTCTAGGTTCTAGGGTCCTTCCCAGCTCTGACATTCTGTATCCTAAGTCCCCTCCCCATTCTACCATTCTAAATCTTTCCCTAACCACTGGATCTCCTATATTTAAGTTCTTTCTAATTCCAAATTTTGATTATGACCATGTTTCTAGAAGACCCTTGTTGGAAAATATCTCAATTTACTGACCTTGAGGACTCAGACAAAAGCCATTTTGGGGACTTGCCTTCCACTGTGAAGGATAATTAAAATGCTCTAATTATGTGTGGTTTTATTACTTTAAAAAGTATTTTAATTAGTTTATGACTTGAGGCTCATCACTCAGTCTGCCATCCAGTGCTAAGCCCAGAAAACCCAGAGGAAAAAGGACAAAAAGACTCATCCCTTAGAGTTCTTCCAGTCTCACAATCCCCTAGAAAGGTCTGAGCTTGAAGGGGGAGACATAGCTGGAACCCTGAGGAGTTCTCACTCTGATGTAGGAATGACAAAATGGAAAAGTCCATCAGTTTGGAGTCAGAAGATCTGAATTCCAGTCTTGACTCTATAGCTTCCCCTTGTGGACCTTGGGCCTTAATTTTGTGTAAGGCAAAGAAGTTGAACTAGATGGACTTTGGAAAGTCCCTCTCAGGGATCCATAATTCCATGTTCCCATGATGCTTGTGGGTCTCAGTTTTCTCATCTGTAACACAAGGGCATTGGAGGAACGGATCTCTAAAGTCCTTTTGTACTTTAAATTAATAATCCTATTAAGGGGGCAAGGGAGGTCCATTGGACCCGCCCTCAGGGAGCCCCCAATATTAGCAGTTTCTGCCTTCAGGGAGATTCTAATGTGAGGAAGTAGATTGGATACAAATGTATGAGAAAGTCATCAGAACACTTTTAAAGTAGTTTTTAAGCAAGTGAACAGTGAAAGAATGGTAGCAGAGTTCACAAAGGCTCAGGAAAGGTTTGATTTGTACAAATTGAACTGAGGAAGAAAGATTCAAGGGTATCGTTTGCTTCATCTTTCTGCCTCCCCAGTGAGATGAAAGCAGATTGTCTTATGTAAGACCCTTGTATCAGAGCCAGAACTTAGCTGAACATCTTTCTCTTTCACAGGGCATCGGGAGAAATGAGACAAGGAAGGGACAGAGAGACAGTCACAGCTAGGAACCCCAGGGACGAAAGGAGAGTTCTGGGAAAGAGACATCCTTTGCCAATTGGGTTTACATCATTGCTTCCTTCCCTCTGCTTTTGTTGGTCAAAGTAGAAATAAGAAGGCAGAGGATCCTTCAACCCAAGGAGATATATGACTAAACACAGTTTGATAACATAGATTTTAGAGTCAACAATTCAAATCCTTTCCCTGGGTGACTTTGAGCAAATCACCTGGTCTCTCTAGATCTGCTTCCCTCATCATTGAAACAGTTGACATTTATATAATGTCACATGTGTTGTGCTTATATAGAATTGTGATTTTCCTGACTCCAGTTATGAGGCTTAACCTACTATACTACACTGCCTGTCAATGAGGTAGTTGGGCTAGATAATCTGTAAGACTGCTTCTAGTCCTATAACCCTCTGATTCTATGGCATGGTGGGACTGTGAGAGCCCATTTACTACTTATGCAATTTGGACCATTAAATTATGTATAACTATAATTATATCTATCTATAGCTATATATAACTATATAGAGAGCCATTACAAGACAGGGAAATGAGAGAGAAACTCCAATAAAGTAGAGTGGTACTCCTGCTACTTTCATAGTTAACAAGAAACAGAGATACTTAAGAGAGGGATAAGTAGAGCACTTCTGGGTAAACTGAGTCTCTGAGATATAATAATCAGGTGAAGGAACTGGGGATAATCAGCCTGGAGAAGAGAAGACTTGGGAATAGTGAATTGAAGCAGGCTTTCAATATTTAAAAGACTTCCATAGAGAGAGAAAGGATTGAACCCCTTAACATCATTCCTGAGGACAGATCTGGAGATAATAAGTGGAAGTTGCATGAAGATAGATTTCAGTTATGTTATATTTCAATATGATACAATTCAAATGAACAATCATTTGTCAATGTATTGGCTCATTTAATGATTTATAGACTGGAGCCACAAATGGTAGGAATTGTTTCAACTAGGGTGATCTTATTACCTTGATACTCAACATGCATCTTCCCACTTTTCCATCAAAAAGACACATCAGATCAGAGTGTCTATGGGATTCCTCCCTTACCAATTTTATGTTCCGAATCAAAACTTTTTCCCCAATTTCTAACAGGGTTAGTAGGGTTAGATCAGATAAATTACAAAAAGACTCCTGTACATCCCTCACTCACAAGAGAGTTACTGCTACTCTCTTTTAAGGAATCATGGAGAATACATGAAATGTATAAAGAGGGTACTGATTTTCAAGAAGGTGTGAAAGGGAGGTCCAGGATACCCCGAGCCTAATATTGAGTTATCATTCAGTCCTCTACTTCCTTTTGTGGCTAAAGTCCTCAAGAAAGCATATGGCCCCACTTCCTTTCCTATCACAATTTAAAAAATCTCCACAGTCTGGCATCTGATCTTATAATTCAACCAAAACTACTCTCTCCAAAGTTACTAACAATCTCTTACTTGCCAAATCCAACAGTCATTTCTCAGTCTTCATCCTTGTCCTTCCTAGTTTTTGAAATGATCAACTATGCTCATATTCCTGATACTCTCTTCTCTCTAGGTTGTTGGGACATTATTTTCTCCTAGTTTTCTTCCTCCTGCTCATCCTTAGATGGATCTTCAACCAGATCACCCTCATTAATTTTGGGTGTCTCACAGGGCTCTTTCCAAGGCTCTCTTCTCTATTTATATTATATCACCTTTTGATCTCATCACCTCCCAAAGATTCAATTATCCCCCCTCTGCTGATGATTCTCCAATCTATTTGTCCATTTCTGTCCTCTCTGCTGACCTTCAGACGTGTCTCCAAGTTCAAAATGGATATCCTGTAGACATCCTAAACTGTAATCATTTTACTTCTCTCCAAAACTCCCCCTCTTCTTAACCTTTCTATTACTCTTGAGGGTTCTATTATCTATCCAGCTGCCCAGGCTCACAACTTATCATTATCCTTGACTCATCATTCTCTTTTGCAAGGCTTATTAATTTTACCTTCATAACAATTGTCATATATGCCTATACTCTAGCACCACTTCCACCCTGGTGCAAACCCTCATTGTTGAAGTTTGGACTGTTGCGATAGCCCACAGGGGAATGGGCTTTACTTGCCTCAAGTCTCTCCCTAATTCAATCTATCCTACGTTCAGTCACCAAAGTGATTTTCCTGAAATCCATGTCCAACCATGTCATTCTCCAAATCAAAAAAACTCCAGTGCTTTCCTATCATTTCCAGAATCAATTATAAAAGCCTCTGTTTTCTATTCATACCCCTTTAAACCTCCTCCCCCCTTCACCTTTCTAAGTCTTCTCACATCTCTCCAAGTACTCCAAGTCATATGGCCTCCGGACTTGAACCAGACACTCCACCTCCTGATTCTGGATATTTTCTCTGGCTGTCTCCCATTCTTGGAATGCTTTCTCTCCTCAAAATCTCTGCCTTTCACTTCCCTGTGTTTCTTCAACTTCCAGCCAAAATCTCACCTTTTCTCTATTTTCCTTAATTCTAGTGGGCAAGTCATTTAATCTTTGTTTGCCTCATTTATAAAATGGGGGTGATAATAGCACCAACTGCCCAGGGTTGTTGTAAAATGGAAAAATAATTCTAAAGCATTTAGCACAGTCCTTGAGATGTAGAACACACTATATAAATGTTAGCTATTATTATTATTAGTGACTTGTCTGTTAATTATTTATCTTATATATAGTTTGCTAGTACATAACTGTTTACAAGTTATCTCCCACATTACATAGTAAATTCCTTGAAGGGGGAGGATTATCTTTTATCTTTCTTTGTAATTCTAGTACTTAGCACACTGGCACATAATAGGCACTTAATAGTTACTTACGAGAATTAATTTTTATAAAGATGGGTTGTCGGCACTGAGAAGAAGTGGTGATCACTAGGGTCCAGTATGGGTTCACTAAAAGGAAGTCATGACAAACTAAAAGCATTTCATTTTAGGGGGTCACACATTATCAGAATGACAGAAGAAAGAAATGAGTTTATAGAGAAAAGAAAGGTAACACATGGATTCTTCTTTTTCTTGAGCTCCCTGCTTCTTGTTATTCTTTGCAAAGTCACTGTCAGGCTCCTCCCTTATTCCAGCTCCATGGAACAAAGGGTCAAAAGCCAATGACTTCATCTCTAAGATTGCATCATTGATGCCCACTGGAAAAGGGGGGGGGGCTGCCATAGTAGCAGCAGTAGATTTGCCAGTAGCAGTCCGGGATGGGCTGATTGAGGGACAAATCAATCCTTTCACAGACAGGGAAAGAAGTAGCTTGTGTGTGAAAAGAGACTTGCCTGCATTTCCAAACTGTACAGCAGGGCTATAAACAGAGCCCTGAACACCAGATGTCTCCAGGTTGTAGCTTCCAACTCACAAAATCAGCTTTGGGCAGTGACCTTCAGAGGAAGATAACCTGTGATCACAGGATTTCATGTTATCACAAGGTTTGAAGGGAGCTCAGAGGGAATCTAGTCCAACCTGTGCCTCAAGTGGAACCTCTGACTAATATTGTAGCTTTCCTACTGCAAAGCTGACTGAAAGCTGCCCATCAAAGTCTGATGGATTGAACTGAACTGACCTTGGAATAGGGGCAGAAGACCAAGAGGCATCAAATAGACTTTTAGAAATGGAAGGGATTGAATGTGGTTCCAAGACCTAGTTTTAGAGATTAAGATGCTAAGCTAAGAATTATGTTGTAAGGTCCCTTCTAGCTCTGACAATTCTGCAAAAGAAAAACTTAGACCAATATATATAGCAATATATAAAGACTCCCTTTAACTCGGGTATTCTGTTTTCCATCCTTCTGACTGACTTTCTTTTCTAAGATCTTTCCTAGATCTGACATTCTCTGTTTTCAAAGTACTTTTAGCTGTGCCCTTCTTTGTTCTAAAGGATAATGCTATTTCTTTTTCTAAATTAAGAGTTCTTAACTCTTTTTTAAAACTCATGGACACTTTTGGCAGTGTCTGGTGAAACTTATAGCTGAAGAAAATAAAACACATAAGTTTACAAAGGAAACAAATTTATTAAGTAATATTATCAAAATATTAAAAAAAATCTCTCAAGTTCATGGGTTCCAAGGTAAGAGCCTCAGATCTAAGAGCACTTCCATTTCTGATATTCCCTGTAAGGGAATTCCAGTTCCAACATTCCTTGTTCTAGGTTCTGTTCCATCTCTACATTCTAGAATTCTAGATTCTCCAGATCCTTGGTCAAAGGGCTATTTCTACAGTCCAGGCTTCAAAGTCCATCAAGTTCCTGAAGCTTGGGAGGGATGGGGGGGGGGACCAAAGGCTTAGAATGATAATAGAGCATGGTTGGACTGACGGCTGATGGGGATCTTTGGCACCACATGGCGGCTTAGGAGGGACTGCCATTTGGCCTTGGCTACCATCTTTTAGAAGGGATAATGAGGAATGGGAAAAGGTGCCGTGGAGGGTAATTGCAAAGATAAAGAGTCTCAGGGCTGGAGTTAGAAGGCAAAGCGAGGATAATTAAGTTGGCATTTGTTAGGCGAGAGGAGATTAAACGGGGGCATGCTTGCAGAGGTATCAGATACAGAGAATGAGGGAAAGGAGATTCTCTGTGCCACGAAGAGGCTCTAACCCACATGACCAAGACCTGAGAAAGAGGGGATGAGACCCAAGGCATCAAATGGGAAGCACACAGGGGAATGAGATTCCACCATCAGATTTGCATAACTATATGGGGAACAGCTGCCCAGGAAGTAGGAGAGAGGATGTGTCAGTGAAGCTCCAGGGAAGACTTCTCGCTTGCTTACCAGCTCCTGAGATGGCTTCAGGGCCTTCTCCTGGCGTCTGCTCAGTGTAGAGTCAGAGAGATACTCAAAATAGAGTACAAATTGGTTTTTCTGCAACTCTTTTAAAAACCAAACTTGAGTGTTAGCATCTTGGGAAGAAGCAAGTGATTGATGCCCACTGAGAAGGGTTTTTGAGAGAATGGAACAGGGTGGGGCAGAATGGAGTGGCAGGTGAGGGACCTCAACTCTGTCACTATATCATGGGGAGGGGCACTATCCATGTTCCTAGCCCTTAGTTGCTCTTTCTGGGTCAGGGTTAATTAGCTCTCCTCTTTTACTTTCTTAAAACATTCACGAGAAAGGAGATTGTGCAGTTCCTGGATCCAAGGTTAATTAAAGTTTGAATCCCTGATCTAACCACTGATTACTCTTTGCTCATACAGTCTGCATACATTAATTAAGCACCTACTATGGCAATGTCAGCCTTGGGGGCTTAAGACCTTCCTCTGACATCTCCTAACTATATGGCCAAGGACTAAGCATTTAAGCTTGTGGTACCCCAGGCGCTCTCCAAGGTTCTAAGTTATTGAACAGTCGTTCTCATACTAGAATTTTAGAACAGTAAAAATAAAATGGTTATTGAACAAGGGGGAAGAGATACCTAGTAATGAACCCTATATGTTATAGCCTTGGGAAGTTTTTTAGGGGCCCGGAAGGGTAATAGGGGAATTGTCCAAGGTTACATAGCATGTGTCAAGACAGAACTGGAATTCAAGTCTACCTGATTCCAAGGCCAACTTTCTATTCATTATATATTCTTGAGATTTCCCCTCACTAATGAAATCACAGGTCCAGACCAGAAGGGAAAAAACAAATAAACAAAAAACAGTGCAAGGCATTGTGCTAAGAGAAACAGAGAGAAAATATGACAAGACCTCCCCGAAGGAGTTTGCATCTCACTGGAGCCAGAGGATGGTGTGTGTGACATGTGATAATAACTGGCATTTATAAAATGATTTACATACATTACCTCATCCAAGCCTTACAATAACTCTTTGAAGTAAAAAGGGACAGAGATGGGGACTGGAACTGTGATTGTATTAGTACAGGGGACTCCCAGGTGAGGAAAGTCCTTCTACCATTAGAGGTGGGCACCTTTTAGAGAGCTGCCTAGATTAGGCTAAGCTCAGGGTCATTCATTTTGTTCTCTGAATTTATCTCCTTCATTTTCTCCTTCTCTTCATTCTCAGCAGTTTGCAAGTTCTCAACCTTGCAGGATTAGACCTCTACCAGGAAATCCTTCTTTGCAAAAACACACAGTAATGGCAATCATAGATCACAGTCCACAGGTATGTTACTCAACAGCCCAGGACAGGAATAATAATATTGTATTTACTAGCACTTTTAAGGTTTGCAAAACTCTTTACATGTCATCTCATTTCATCCTCACAATAGCTTGGTGAGGTTGGTATTATCCACATTTTACAGATGACGTGACTGAGGCAGATTGTGTTTTGTCCAGGGTTACATAGCTATTAAGTATCTGAGGCAGGAATTGAACACAGATTTTTTCTTGACTCCAAGTCCATCAATCTATCCTACCACTCAGCTGTTTAGTGATATGTACCTTATTATTCTCATTTTGCAGATGAGGACACTGAAGCCCAGAAAGGTTAAGTGACCTGCTTAGGACTTTAAATTCTAGACTTCTGACACCAAGATAAGTTTTAAAGCATGGAGGAATCTAGTAGTGTAAAGGACTTTAAAAACCTTCTAATCCAACCCCCTCATTTTTACAGATAGTAAAACTCAAACCCAGAGAAATTAAATCACTACCTAAGATCACATAGCCAAGATTCAAACTTGGGACATCTGACTGAATAAAATACTCAATTTATTACATCACATTGTATCCCTTTAAAACCTTAATTATGAAAACCATTCAGTCTTTCACTTTTTTGCCCTTAAAAGTATGTATGTGGGTAGTAATGGAGTAGGGGAGGGGAGAATTCCATAAATTCTGCAGAAGCTCTTGGTCCAGTGAGTATATAATTGCCAGGCTATGTTAAGGGGCTTCCTTTGGGAAGAGAAGGGATTTACAAAATTTACAAAAATGAGGAGGTGGTGGAATGGGAAAAAAATCAGCCACTTGGATTCAGGGTCTGTCTTGAATGTTTCCTAGTTATGTGATCATGGACTGGGAAGACAGCAGCATAGTTAACTACCGAAAGCCTTAGTTTCCTCATCTGTAGAATGGGGATAATATTAAGTATGTTACCTGCCTCATTAGCTTTCTCTGAAGAGAACACTTCATAAACCTTGAAGTATTCTAGAACTGTGAGTTCTTATCTAAGTTTTCCCTGTTGTGGTTGTTATTTAGTTGACTCTTTATGACTCCATTTGGAGTTTTCTTGGCAAAGATATGGGAGTGGTTTGCCCTTTCTTTCTCCATTTTACAGATGAAGAAACTGAAGCAAACAGGGTTAAGTAAATTGCTCAGGGTCACCCAGCTAGTTAGTGTCTGAGGTTGGATTTGCCACGTAGGACTGGTCTTCTCTCCATCTCCCAGATGCCTCTATTTCTGGGCTGATAATGATACATTTCTTTCCTCATGCTCTCAATACAACATTTCCTCTCCTGTCTCCATGCCTTTGCAAAGGCTGCTCTGGAATGCTCTCCCTCTTCATTTTTGCCTCTTGCAACCTCTTGTTCCCTTTAAGGTCTGGCTTAAATCTCACCTCTCACGGGAGACCTTTCCTGATGTCCCCTTGTTGCTATTGCTCCAGCAACCCCAAACCTACAAATATCTTGTAGATATCCTATATTTGTCAGTGTGTCTGTTATATTCCCATCTCTTTAGTAGAATGTAAGCTTCTTGAGGGCAGGTCTGTTTCATTTTTGTCTTTGTGTCCCCCAAACCCATGATATAGTAGATCCTTCATAAATGTCCACTGATTGATTAATTGATGGTGCCTTCCAATAGCAAAGGTAAAGGGGACAAGTGATACTCATTAATTTAGATCCCACAAAATCAGAACCTATTGTTGTTCAAAGGGGAGATGAATTGAATGACTCACCTTTGCACTATTTCTGCAGAAAGGACAGGCTAAGCAAATTGATATTAATAGCACAAATGAGATTACAGGGGGAATGGCAAACCACTGGAGGAAACACAACTGTTTTCTAGGACCAGCAAGCTCTTCAGAAGTATCCACTGACGTACGACTGATGTGCTAATTAAAATAATACCTTCTGGTCTAGTCATTAAAGCAGGTTCCCTAAGAAACCTCCTTTTGACAATCTGAGGGTAGCTTAGCTTGTTAGTTTATGGACTTGAAATAATAAACTCTATATCTTCAACAATAATTTATGATTTGGTCTTTTTACTAGACTCAGAGAATATTAGCACTATAAGCTCTCTGAGGACACAGAATTTAGAGATGGAAGGAGGTCTTAGAAAATAGAAAGTAAGATCTCAAAAGCAGTTCAGGACATAAAACAAGCAAGGAAAGTCATTAGGACATAAAATATCAGAGCAGAGAAAGACCTCAGAACATAGAATGTTAGAGCTAGGAGGACCCTTAGAACCCAGGATGTCAGAGCTGAAAGGGCCCTTAGAGCATAGGATGTCAGAGCTGGGAGGACCCTTAGAACCTAGGAGGTCAGAGCTGGGAGGGCCCTTAGAACATGGAATGTGAGAGCTGAGAGGGGCCTTAGAACATGGAATATGAGACCTGAGAGGGCCCTTAGAACACAAGATGTTAAAGATGGGAGGGATTTTAGAACAGAGGATGGCTGAACTGGGAGGGACCTTGGAACATAGAATGTAGGAACTGGGACTTAGAATGTCAAAATTAGACCTGAGAATATGAAAATTCCAAACTATGAGACATCTTAAGACACAGCATACTTGAATAGTAGGGCACCTTAGAGCTACACCATTCAGTCCAATGCCCTCATTTTACAGAAGTGGCCAGTGGAACCCAAGGGAAGCTAAATCATTTGCCCAAGGTCACATAGATAGTTGGTGTTAGATCCCAGACTAAAACCCAGCTCACCTGATTCTTCTCTCCATATCAGGCTACTTCTTTCCTCATTAATCTGAATTAGTGAGCTTTGCCTGTCATTAAAAAATGGGGGAAAGATGCCAGATATTCCAGCTGAGGGCATTTTCCATCTGCTTCTTCCCACCTCCACTATGATAGTCTCTGTCTGAGATCCATTCCTGTTTAAGGGCAAGCCAATGAGGGAGGGAGTGCAAAGACAGGATAGCTATGGGGTCATATTTCTTCAACCTGCCTATTTCAAGTGTTTGTCTCAGTGTACACAGTGAACACTGTGCCATCTGGGTAACTTGAGCTGTCATCTCTGTGGGGGTGGATGCTGTGTTTTCCCTCAGATTTTGGTTTGAAACTGACATCTTCTATCTAAGATGTTAAGGAAATAGTTCAGGCTATAAAACTCCATTAAGACGACGATGGAGTCTCACTAAATTCACCGAAGCTTGGGTGCCAGTCTTGTGATCCAAGAATTAAAGTCCCTTTCCTGTCTTCTCCTATAGATTATATGGATTTACAGTACTGACCATCCACAGTTCAAAGGGAGGAAGTTCAAAGGTCAATTAAGCCATGTCCAGAAATATTTGAAGATCTCTCGGGATAAGAAACTCACTACCTGTCCAGGCAGCGCGGAATTCAGAATTGCCACCGGTTTTCTAGTCTAACTTATTGCTATTCATAATTGTTGGATGAAATTAATTGAATTAATTATATGAAGTCTCCCTTCTCAGCCATCTGGACTCCCTGTATATCAGGGGTTTATGAACTTGTGTGTGGTTTATATTTTTAATTGGATAACTGTAGTTCAGTATAATTAGTTGCTTTTGTAATCTTATGGATTTCTTATTATGCATTTAAAAATATTATTTTGAAAAGAGGTCCATGGGTTTCAACAGACAGCAAGAGGATCCAGGATACCCAAAAAGGTCAAGAACCTAAGTTCTTTGCCAAGTGAATCATAGATCTAGAGGTAAAAAGCACCACACAGGACATCTATTATGATTCCTACCTGGCCAAGAATCTCCTGTGAGTAATTCTTCAACCTTTACTTATTTACTGAAGAAAAGGCTGCTCCTTCTCGATGCAGCCCAGCCCCCTTTTTTGGACAGCTCTAGTAATTCTACAATGATTTCTCAGAGCACAGCTGAAATCTTTTCTCTTTGCAACCTTCAATTCAATTCAATTTAATGAGTTTTTGTAACAATGCTTCCTATGGGTGCAGCTAGGGGAAAAGTGGATAGAGCACCAGCCCTGAAGTCAGAAGGACCTGAGTTCAAATCTGGTCTCAGACACTTAACATTTCCTAGCTTCGTGATCCTGGGCAAGTCACATAACCCCAATTGCCTCAGCTATATCTATGTCTATGTCTATATCTATATACTTTAGATGTCATCTGACTGGGGAAGAGGAGAGCAGAAATAGTAACTCCGTCATGCTCTGTATCATGCTTCTGAAGAGATGGCACTCCCTTTCTTTGGCTATCATGACCCACTGGTGACACGTATTGAACTTATAGTCCACTAAAATCACCCCAGGTATCCTTTAAGATCAACTGCTATCCTTCCCTCTCTAGTATTTTTGAAATTGATTTTTTGAATCTTCATAAGACTTTAACATTTATCCCTGTGAGAATGGGAATCTCCTATTCTACAGCATCCATCCATCTTTGTTCTTCTGTTCACTGGGGTCAAAATGAACTAGTACAGACACAAATTAAAAAAAAATCCAACACAATAATTAAACTCCTTCAGTGCAAAGGATCAGCATGCTCTAAGCTGGGAAATGTGAATTTTAGACCAGATATGGTATTTTCCCTCATGGAGTTTACAGTCCAAGCCTCCTCCTGCATGAAAAGCTTTCACTATTTTAAGGAAACTATCATGGTCCTCTCTTAGAATTTCTATTCCTCTAGGCTAAATATCACTCACCAGTTACTTCAGTGTCAAAAGGTCTAGATTTCAAATCCTAACTTTGTACTTGTGAATCATAGACTTAGATTTGGAAAGAACTTTAGAGGACATTAGATCTAACTACCTAATTTTCCAGATGAGCCATCATGTCTCTCCAAACCTTGTCCAGACATGATGTGCCAGACTGCTCTATTACTTCCTCAGACTGGCAGCACTTCCACCCCCACAGCCTCTTTTGCTGATTCTCTCTGAACCTCCTTTAAGGAAGCACCCACACATGATATGTCACTCAGATACCTTCCCTCCCTCCTCCTCCTTTTCAGCTCCTTTTTATGTGTCTTCCACTATTAGAATGTAAGCATCTTGAGAGTGCTAATAAATACATAAACTCTCTCTCTCCTCTTCCTCTTCCTCCTCTCCATTCTCCTTCCCTCCTCTTTCCTTCCTGCTGCTCCTCCTCCTCTCCTTCCTCCCCCCCCCCTTAGCAAATAGAGGTTAACTGACTTATCCAGGACAATATTGCTAGTAAATGTCCGAGGTTGGATTTGAACTCGGATCTTCCTGACTCCAACATGAGCCCTTTCTCCACTATACAACCCATCCTAGTATAGCTTGATGTCCAGAACTCTCACTTTCCTGAATAATCTCTTACTTGTTAATGTTCTTTCTAAAGTATGTCTGTTTAACTTGGTAGCATAGCAGTCAGAGTGGTGAGCCTGGAATCAGACACTTGCTAACTGTGCAACACTGGACAAGCCATTTAATTTCTGTCTGCCTCAGTTTCCTCAACTGTAAAAAGGATAATAATAATGTCTACCTCTCTGGGTAGCTGTTGTTTATCCTTTGTTCTCAAAGAGGATCATGACATCAGGGAAGGGAAGCCATGAAGTACCAGTGAATTGGATTAAAGGGAGGGAGGGAGAGATGTGCAAGGTCTCCTGCCTCACTTTCCCCTCCAGAGCCATCTGGGTCCCGTGGTTATAAAGCTGAAATGAGATCATATTTTAAAGAGCTTTGAAAAGCTTAAAGGTCTATAGAAATCCTTCTCCTCTTTTTCCTTCTCTTCCTTCCCTCCCCCCATTCTTCTTTCCTTCTCTCTCCCCTCCTCTCCCATTCCTTCTCTCTCCTATCTCTTCCTCTTCCTTCTCCTCCTTTTCCTTCTTCTCATCTTCCTCCTCCTCTCCTCCCCCCCCCCCGCGTCATTCTCTTCTTCACCTAGGCCATGAGACTTGCTCAGTCTGTGCTTCCCTATCCCCTATATATCCAATGAGAAGCCGGACCATCTCTCCAGAGCCCCCCCTTCCTGTCCAGGCTCTTTGAGGTGCTAGTAAGAAGCAGACTCCGATCTGTGAGCTCATCATGATGATAGCCAGAGAGGAGCCCATAGGGGAAAACAAGCAGAGGAGAAGGGGGTGGGGGAACAGGGGACTCCCAAGCTGGGGCTTCTGGGAACAATATTTCATTCTTGTTTTTTATTTTATTTTACATGACAGAATAGAAGTTCACCTTTAATCTTTTCCTGACAAGTAAAAAAACAGCCCCCTTGTCAGTTAAACACAGCAGGGCTTAAGTCAGACAGCGGCTGCTGGAAATCACACTTATGGGGCTAAATTTAGCTCCCGGATTGGGGCTGGCTCAGTGGCTCTGACAGAAGCTCCAGACGATAATCTTGATGCTCCAATGCCTACCAGCATCCGAGGCTTGGCCCTAGTCTCCCGGGAAGCTGCCCAGCCCATAAAATCCCAGTTTGTGGCAGAATGAACCCCTACCTGTATGGGAAGGGGCTGACTGCATGGGGAAGGAGAAGAAAGAGAGACCAGAAGCTGAGAATGAGAGTGAAGGCCCAGCGCTGGGCCAGGGACCTCTCCACTGGATGCCCTCCCTTTCATGGGGAAGGAGGAAACAATTTTTTACCTGTAGCTAATGTGACCAAAGTTCTGGTTCATTTTTGCTTATGCTAGAAGCACCTGGTGGTACAGTGGCTGGAGTCAGGGAGGCCTGAGTTCAAATCCAGCCCCAGACACTAAATATGTGACTCTACCCAAGTCACTTAGTTTCCTTAATCACAAAAAGATTTTAATAATGGCACCTATTGGGGGGGGGTGTTTGTGGTGAGAATCAGATGAGATAACATTTGTAAAGTGCTTAGCACTTTGTGCTTTGCATACAGTAGGCACTATATAAAGGCTTATTTCCTTCCCTACATCCATTTGAGATCCAGTGGACATTATTAAAGTGTCCACTGGTGCCTTTCCTGGCTTACACTTGGTTTACAGTGTATCAGATGCCACTTTACTATAATTACAAAATTCTAGGGCCCCCAGCAACCATCTATTTTAACCTATTCCTGTATAGGACTTACCTCTACAACATTTTCAATAAATAATCCTTTAGACTCTGCAGGGAGACTTCCAGTGATGGGGAGTCCATTACCTTTTAGGAAAGCTCTGATGGTTAGGAAGTGCTGGCTGACTTCAAACCTAAAGCTGTCTCTCAGCAAGATCCACATCATGCTCTTGGTCGATCTTTTGGGGTCAAGATGATCTTTGAATTCCTCTTTACATGATGGTCTTTCATATACTTGGGGACTGTTAATATGTCCCCTAAGTCTGCTCTTCTCCACTTTGAATATTCCCATCTCTTCTCTTCTCTTCTCTTTCTTCTCCTCATCTTCCTCTCTATCCCTCCATCTTTCTGTCTTTCTTTTCCCTTCCTTTCCCTATCTTTCCTTTCTCTTCTTTTCTCCTCTCCCCGCTTTTTCTCTCTGCCTCTTTGTCTGTCTCTGACTCTTTCCTTCCCTCTCTCCTTTCTATTTTATAATATGAGCTTGAGGCTCAGAATCCCAGGGTTTGAGTTCTAACATCAGTAACCTTGAAGGCTTGGTCAATTCTCTTCACTCTGTAAAATAGGGACAAAATGACTCACTCCAACTACCTCATGGGGTTGTTGTGAGAAAAACATTACATAAATCTGCAAATATTATAGCCACATAAACTATTGTTATTTGAATTTGACCTGCAATTTCATGGGTGCATGGGGAACTGTAAATAGCACTTATATAGATAGTCCTTTGAGATTTTTAAAGCACTTTACTTGTATTATCTCATTTGATCTTCAAAACAACTCTGCAAGGCAAGTACTATTATAATTTCCATTTTGCAGATGAAGATATCAAGATATAAATCAAGACTTATCCAGGGTCATATAGCTAGCAAGATTGATACAGGATTTGAACTCAGGTCTTCTTAATTCTAAGTCTAGAACTCTATTCACTGTGCCCTCTAGCCCCAAATGAAAAATAAAAAACTCTACAGAGTCAGAGAATTGTATTGAGAACTGAGAGGTCAGGTAATTCCCCCAGAGTCACCAAGCCAGTGGATGTCAGAGAGAAGACTTAAAAAGCCCAGGGTTCCTCCTTCATATACCAGCTATCTATCCATTACACCCTACTGCTTTTTGTTGTTGTGATTATTACATTAAATGGTCTAACCAAGACTGGCCACTACTTCTCCTGCATGGCTGAGTTAGAGAATAGGTGTTTACAGCCCAAACAGAAACACCCCGACACAAGCCCCTCTTCACAAGGTGAAGGAGGAGAGATAAGGCTTCGAGATGCTGTGAGCTGATCTCTTATCTGTGTTCCAGGATCTCTCCCTTTCCTATCTCTCTCCATGCCCCTTTCTTCTGATTCCTCACAGTCTAGCCACAGAATGGTTCTTGGGGAAATTTGTGAAGGAAGATGGCAAAACAAAAGCTGGCTGATAAAATTGCCATGTGAGGTTAAATTCCCATGACCCTCTATGGATGGTTAATGGGTTTCTGTGATATAAAGAGACCTCTGGCTTTGCCTACTGGGCAGGTGACCTGCAGCTAAATGAGTTTAGACAGAGTTTCCTAATAAGGGAAGTTCCTTTTTACAATGTACTATAAAGCCCAAATAGACCCAGACCCACAATTCCTCCCGTGCTAATGGCCACTGTCAAATACTTTCAGCCACACACACACACACACACACACACACACACACACACACACACTCCCCTCTGTCTCTGTCTCTATTGTAGACTTGCAGCCATCAGCATCCACACAAATTTACATTTCTCGCACACATAGTCCATGTCACAACTTGTCACAAAGAACCTTAACAGCTGGGCACCCTGCCTAGTGATGGGGAGTGAATAGGGTGGTACCCAGAGGGTCAGCGGAAGTCCTCAGCACAGTTGTGCAGAACAAATCCTCACTAGTCCAATTCTCTTTTGGAAGTACTCTATGTTCTGGCTCCCAAGCAGCATAGGAGTCAAGGATGAACCGCTCAATCAAGGCCCACAGGGAAGTACATCACATGAACTCCTGGCTTCTTTTTGTGGAAGGACAGCCAGGATCATGTGAAGCCATCCCATGTTCATTTGGCCACAGATGCATCACTGCTTTTTCATTCACTGACCTCCTCAGTCTGTGGCTCCACCTGGCTCCAAATGGGCTCACCTGTCCCTATGCTTATGATAATAATAGTTAATTTTTATAGAGGGCTTACTAAGTGCCAGGTGTTAGGCTAAGGGTGTTACAATTATTCCTCCATTTGGCCTCCACAACAACCCTGGGAGGTTTTTGTTGCTGTTCACTGGTATCTGACTCTGTGACTCTCTGGGAGTTTTCTTGACAGAGAGTGGTTGGCCATTTCCTTCTTTAGCTCATTTTACAGTAAGGAAACTGAGGCAAACAGGATGAAGTGACTTGTCCAGGATCACCCAGTTAGGAAGAATCTGAGGCTGAATTTGAGCTCAATTCTTTCTGATTCCAGATTTCAGGGCTCTCTACTTTGCTACCTAGCTGCCCCCCAATACTACATTAGATTGTGACCACAATTTAGGAAGGACATTGGGATTTAATGAGTATCCAGAACAGGATGACCAGAATGAAGAAGGACACTAAGGCCATGCCCTGTGTGGATTGGTTAAAAGAAATGATCGTGTTTAGCCTGGAGAAGGGAACACTCAAAAGGCATGGCCAATTTCAAGTAGTTAAAAGAAAGAGGAAGATGAGTGGGGAAAGAGGGAGGGTTGGGGAAAGGGAGAGGAGGACAAGCAGCAGCAGAATAAGGAGAAGGAGAAGGAAAAGGAAGAAGAGGAGGAGGAGAAGATGAAGAGGAGGAAGAAGAAGAGCAAGAGGAGGAGGAGGAGAAAAGAACTTGACAAAACTAGGGGTCATGGATAAACGTTATTGGGCTAGATGTCAGGAGGAACTTCCCGACCATTGGCACTCTCCAAAAGCAGAATGGGCTGCCTCCTGGAAACAGTCAGTGACCTCTCACTGGTAGTCTCCAGACAAACATTGGTTAAAGGAGAGTCTTGTTCAAAGATCCATTGGATCAGATGGCTTCCAAGGTCCTTTCCAGTCTACCATCTCTTCTCCCACATAGATTGGAACCCTACTTCCTCGGGCAGTTTAGGTCAGTCCCCAGGAGGCTGGATCTGGAGGAAAGGATTTGGGAGCTTAGGTCTCTGCTTTTTCCTTTTCTCTGAAAGAAGTGGGCCTCAGAAGGTAGTTATATTTTAGGTGCCCAGACTTAGGTCCCTCCAGGATGGAGATTTGTGACTTTTATCTATTTTCATTATATCTCATAGCTAGAAGGAACCCAGAAGCCAACTAGTCCATCCATATCTCTATAGTAAAGCTCTCTACCATATCCTCAGATCACTCATTGAGCCTCTGATCAAATTCTTCCAGAGCTGGAGAAATCACTACTTACCAGAGAACCAATCTACTTTTAGACATTACAATTTATTTGAATTTTCCTCCTTCTAATAATCTGAAATCTGACTGCTTATAACTACTCTCCATTGCTTTTTTTCCTATTCAACTAGGTAGTAAATAGAACTCAGATGCTGGAGTCAGGAAAATATGAATTCAAATTTTACTACCTAGCTTTGTGACTCTGGGAAAGTCACAACTTTTGACTGCCTCGGTTTTCTTATTTGTAAGATAAAGAATAAAAATAGCATCTACCTCCCAAGGTTGTTGTGAAAATTAAATAAAATAATATTTGTAAAGGGTCCTGCATGTAATGGACTCAATCAGTACTTGTTTCCTTTCTTTCCTCTCCTCTTTCCCTTCTTCCCCTCTTTCCCTTCTCCCTTCTCTCTTCCTCCCTTCCTCCCTTCCTCCCTCCCTCCCTCCCTCTCTTCTTTCCTTCCTCCCTCTAGGGACAAACAAAACAAATGGACTCCCTGTTGCCTACAACTCTCAAGTCTTCCTACCTTAGCCAAACGTTCTTTTCACCAGACTCAACCTCTCAGCTTCTAGAATCATTTAGTACCAAAAGAGATCATCAAATCTGACCCCTTTATTGGAGAGATGAAGAAACCGGGGTTCAGAAGGGGTTAACTTATTGCTCCAAAGATAAACAGGTAGTAAAGAACCGGAGTAGGATTCCAAGCGAGGCCTCCAATTACACTCGGTATTTTTTCCACTATACCATGCTATTCCCTTTAATCAGCTCCCAACCTGACACGCCTCCCGGTCCCCTCCACTCCTAAGCACCCCCCCAAATATCAAATCAGTCCACAATTTCTCCGTTTCCCTCCTCCCCATCCCCAAGGTTCAGTTTGTCCACACTTCTAAGATGATTTATTTAAACCTGGGGAGTGTAGGACCCATCACAATGCTCTGATTTTCCCTTTTAAAGGGATTGGATGCACCAGCCCAGCCATGCCTGTGTAATCCATTCATTCCTTCCAAGCTCAGCTCTGTGAGCCCATTCACTGGGGATGGGGGTGGGAGGAAGCTGGAGTGTGGGGGAGGAGGGCCATAAATACAGCAGACAAATAACCGAGTGGGCTCCTTACTCAGGGGGAGGCCCAGACTGGTGATGGAGTGTGGTGGGCGTGGGCCACATTCACCCCCTTTCCAGCTCTAGCACTCCAGCTTCTAAGAACCATTCCCAGTCTCTATGAATTTTTAGCTAGAGCATTCTGATTTCTGAGCACTGGATTGGGAGTCAAAGGTTGTTTGTTGTTCTGACTCTTCATGATGCTGAGGTTTTCTTGCAGAGACACTGGGTGGTTTTCCATTTCCTTCTCCAGCTTATTTGACAGCTAAGGAAACTGAGGCAGACCAGGTGAAGTGGTATTTGATGATAAGTGCCCAGCATTGCACCTGGACCCAGCAATCTCTAGATGCCACCTCTAAAAATCTGGCTTTTAACACTAGCCAGCTACATCACCAAGTTAACTTCTTTGGAGCCTTAGTTTCCCCATTTATAAAATGTGAAAAGCCCAGAGACAATCCATACACTTCTGTCCTGCTCCAAGTCTGTGACGTAGGGAGAAGACATGGAACCTTCATTACTTGCGTGACTGATTTCTCTGAGCCTCAGTAACCTCATCTATAAAGGGATGGACTCCATGGTCACTAAGGTCGCTTCCAGCTCTCAGTGCTGGACCTCATCACCTATAAAGTTAGAATGCTTTAATTTTATCTTTACCCAGCTCCTGAAAAGGAAAGGAAAGATCACCAGACTTAAGAGTCAGAAGACTCAAATTCAAATCTCAGCTTTGTTACTTACTGATATTGTGACCTTAAAGGGAAAATCCCCCTCTGCAAAGGATGGACTTTAGTGAGAGCTAAATTGCTTTCCTGCCTCCCAGCTCTCTCCTGTTTCCCTGTGGCCTTTCCACATTGGGCCTTCTGCCTCAATTCTTATCTGCTGGAGTTCAGCCGTTCTCCTGATCCATCTGAAGGCCAGCATGGCACAGGGCCAAATGAGATAAGAGGCCGGCGAACTCCGATTCATCAGCTCTTCCCTTCCACTGCCCAGCCTGCTTTCAATGGTGGTCCCTGCTGTTGGTATGGGTACCTAGGTTGGGTGCCCCCTAACCCTTCTGAGGGACGCCCATTTCAGGGGGACACAGTCAGCTGAGTTCACAAGTCTATCCACCTTTAAAATACCCAGTTCTTGGCTCCAATGGACGATTTGCATGTGATTTACATGTATTTGCATATGACACAGAGGCCCTCACTCAAAGGATGTGAAATGAAATAAAATTAATTAATTAGTGCAGCCTTCCATAACTCAATAGTCAGTGCCTGACACAAATAAGAGACAGAACTGACTTTTAAGGCAATCAATACAAGAAGTCACGGGCCAGAGGAAAGGGAGAGTTAGCGACAGGAGTTCCTCATGGAGGGAGGTGGGAAGAACTAATGGCCGGCCCAACTTGCCTTCTTACTCCTCCGCTCTCCATCCCCTGCCATGGAAAAAAATCACCAAGAGCTCTTTCCTGACTCCTCATACTTTCCACGTGCCTGGAATAGCCTCCACTTCCACATCTGCATCAAAGCCCAGCCTTGCCGCTTATTACCACTGCGACTGCAGGAAGGTCCCTTTTTGGAGCTCCATCCTGCATCTGTGGATGGTTGGTCCACCCTTCAGGTCCCTTTCCGCCTAGATCACCTCTTCTTACTCCCACTGCCCGGATGAAAGGGATCTTTCTCCCTCCTCTTCTCCTTAACCTCTCCTTGAACACGATTTCTTGGACCATCATTATTTATGCACACGGCATCCACTCTCCATTAGATCAGAAGTTCATGAGGGCAGGGACAGTATCATTTTTCATTTCTGTTTCTTCAATACCCAACACATTTCTTATGCATGGCGAGCACGCAATAGATGTTTGCCAAATTGAATGGAAGGGACCTTCTATACCATCTACTCTGATCTCTTCCCTTGAGAGATGTAGCACGAGGAATTAAACCCTGAGCTCTTTATACAACACTCCTCTAAGGCTTCGGGGTATGCTGGGATAGGATACCCTGGCTCAGAGGATGATGGGACAAATGAAAGATCCCCAGGGTGGAGGCTCCGGATACTGCTCCATGCCCTGACAAATCACCATGTTTGCATTTCTCCGACCCTCAGACTGTTGTGTTATATGTGACAGCTTTCTGTGTGGTATGGCAGAGAGAGTGCTAGATTTGGAGTCCAGGAAGGTTTGGGCTCATGTTCTATCCCAGATATTTCCTAAATTGGGACCATGGGTAAGTCGTTTAAATTCTCTTAAACTCAGTCTAATCATCTATAAAATTAGGGAGGTAAGGCCTACGGTTCCTCATGGAGTTGCTGTGAGGGCTAAATGAAATCATATATACACATATACACAAATATATGTATATGTATATATATATATGTATGGTGCTTTGCAAAAATTAAAGTATTATATAAATAGCAGTGTAATAGTAGTAGCAGTAGTAGTAGTAGTAGTAGTAGTAGTAGTAGTAACAGTAATAGCAGTAGTAGTAGCTGTAGTCTTTGTATTTGCTATTGTTATTATTTGGATTGTTTTTATTTGCATTATTTGCATATTCCCTCTATTACACTATGAGCTACTTCATGCTTAGGATAGTGAGAGTATTAATGATGAATGAATGAGTGAAAGATCTACAATTAGAATCTCTGTTCTTTGGTTTGGCATTAGTTGTTCAAGAGGTAATGTCTGCTAGACTCTCTGGAAAGGCAAATTGGAAAATCTGTTTTCTAAGGAGACATGGCTTCTGATTCTCTATCTCAGCTGCCATGATTTGTGGTTGGTTAAATGAGGGTATTAAAGAAGGTCTGGAACTGGGAGCTTGGCAGGATAGAAAACCAAAGTTTCCTAGGAACGTCTGGAACTTGGAGATTCGTAGGATAGGTACCCAAAGTTTCCTAGAAACATTAAGTGAGTAGGGGTGAGGATGGGGCAGGGAGAGCTCTGTGACAGAATTGTGCCTTATAAGCCCTACCAGCCTTGAAGGGTGAAGATCTCCTCACAGTCTATGAATTCCCACCATGGAACCTTGGTCTTCCTTTCTTTAGCATAGGTAGATAATAGCATAGTACATGGAAGAGGCAGTGAGTTTATAGGCACAAAACTTGGGTTTGAATTCTGTTTGTGTGACTTAACTCCCTTGGCAACTTTACTCAAGGTCTTTATCTTCTCTAGGACTCAGTTTCCTTATTTGTCAAATGTGATATGATCTCTTGAGTTCCCTCCCTACAGTAGATTCTCTGATCTTATTAACTGGTGATTGATTCATTTCAGAAACATTTATTAAGTGGCAATTGTATTCAGCATCTCATGCTCAGCAATGATGGAGATGGAGCTTAATCAATGTTTGATGATTGATGAGATAAGCCAAAGATTCTGCCTTCATGGAACTTACAGTCTAATTGGGGGGGTGGACTATAAACATATGGAAATACATGCCATATTAATTGTATGAGAGAGGCACAAAGCGCTCCGAGAGAGTGATTGGGAGGTCAGAGAGGAGGTTGTCATCCACCAGCAGAATCAGAGAAGCTTTCCTGGAGGAGCTGACCTTTGGGTTGGGAAGGGAGGACATTCTAGGCACAGAAATATGATGAGCAAAGGTACATAGGTAAGAGATAGGACACGTTCATGGGGGCAGAAAGTAACCCACATTGGCTAGGACTTCAAGTACAAGGGGTCGGGGGATTCATATGGAAGACTATTGGAAAGATAGGCTGGTGTCAGACAAGAGGGAGAGAGACCTGAAACATCAGGGTAATAAGTTTGATCCTGACTCAGCATGGAGTATTGCATAAAGTACTGGATTTGAAGTCAGGAAGATCTCCTTGTGTGGCCATGGTTCAGTCACTTAGGCTTTCTGTGCCCCAGTTTCCTCCTCTATAAAACAATGTAAGGTTGGACTGGCTGGTATCTGAGGATCCTTTGAGCTCTAAATCTATAAATCTATATCCCCTCTGGGACTCAGTTTCCTTATCTGGTGGGGTTGAAGTAGACAGTCCTTCTTCCAATCTAGATATCTGATACTATAATCCTATCATCAGAAGGGAATAGGGAGCCACTGAAGACTTTTGAGGAAAGCAGTGATGTGTTGAGAAATAGTGGCAGGTTGGTCAGCAAGTGGTGGAAAGGGCTTATTGGAGAGGTCCAGAATGGAGACAAGAAGGCCTTCAGCATCCACTCTACACAACAGTACCAGCCATCATCCCCTCCCTCCCCCGCCACTTATCGCCCTTTCAGGGTGATGTGTTTCTGATAGCAGAAAGCAGGAGTGAATTTCTTCCAGCCCTCTGGCCATGTGCTAATGAGATGCCAGCACAGCATGTGTTATGCAAGTGACTTTTTTTACACACCATGGAAACCTGCAGCTGAGTGATTCAGCACAAGGAGACTTTAACTTGCTGCCATGCATTGCCCCGGGTTCAGCTGCCTAATCTCTCTTGGTTGGGAAGCTCCCAGAGGGCAAGGAATAGGTCTAGTTAGGTAGGGCTGAGGTAGCATAATGTGAAGGAGAGAATCCTGGCCATGGAGCCAGAAGGGGGGCTAACGGCCCTACTCTGACAGCTGATGTGTAATCTAAAACAAAATCACGACCTCTCTGAGTCTGATTTTCCATCTGTAAAATGGAAATGATCATCCCTGCCTTTTGTAACTCACCAGGCTGTTGGGAGGAAAACACTTTGTGAATATTGAAGTTCCACAGAAACAGAGATCCAATGTTTGTTCTGTATGGTTCCCAGCCTACAGCTGGGATACACCAAAAGGCTGTGCAGATGGAGAGCAGTTGTGCTTGTCTAGTCCCAGCTAAAATTCCATATTCTACAGGAAACCTTCCCCACTTCTCTTAATTCCAGAGCCTTCCCTCTGTTAATTATTTCCTATTTATCCCATACGTAATTTGCTTTGTAGATATTTATTTGCATGTTGTCTTCTCCATTAGACCGTAAGCTCATTGAGGGCAGCGCCAGTCTTTTGCCTTTAAATCCCTAGCTCTTAGCAAGGTGCCTGATATATAGTAAGCATTTTAATAAATTTTAATTAATTGATTATTGATGCTAATTAATAATTGATTGGTTGATTTCCCACAATGCCCGGCTTAAGGTATGTCTAGTTTGTTTTCAGGAACTTCTAAGCCATTTGTGGTTTAGAGGCAGGAACACAGGTCTGGGAATCAGAGAACTTGAGAGCAAATCCTCCTCCTCCATTTATTGCTTGTGTATTTTGCTGAAGGGCACCTAAGTGGCTCAATGGATAGAGATCAGGTCTGGAGTCAGAAAGACCTGAGTTCAAATTCAGCCTCAGATTCTTCCTAGCTTTATGATGCTGGGCAAGTCACTTCCCCCATTTGCCTCAGTTTCCTCACCAGTAAAATGAGCTGGAGAAGGAAATGGCAAACCAGTTCAGTATCTTTGCGAAGATACTTATGGAAATAGACTTATGGAAAATCAAGACATGACTAAAATAATCAAAAAATAACAACAAATGTTCCACAAGCAAATCTCTAGACTCAGCAACTAAATCACAGATGGGTCATAAAATGTCCTGGTAGAGGGTTATTATGATGGGAGTTCATGATGATAAAGAAATCACAAATGCTTTCATTATCCCTGCAGGGATGAGGAGATTGAGACTCAGCTTGGTTAAGTGATTTGCATAAAGTCACAGGTATATGTGTTGGTGGTGATATTTGAACTCAGGGCTCTCCTGGCACTGCCCAGAGCTTTCCCCATTATACCATGATGCCTTAATTATGAGACGAAAGACTTATAGAGCTCTCTAAAGTCTATTCCATCTCTGTCATGGCATCCATCCTATGAATGTGGCAATTTGTGGGCAGGCACCAAGCCTGGGAAAATAGAAAATTGGATTTGAGCTAGACCCAAAACTCAGTTCTTTGTGATCTTAGTAAATCAGTTAACTTATCTGGGCCTCAGTTTCCCTATCTGTAAAAAGGAGGGGTTAGAATTGAACATAATGTTGCCCAATTAAGAAGAACAAGCTTGGCCCCTAAGAAAAGATGAGACTAGACACCGCCCTCCCATGTTGTTGGGGATCCATAGGTACATTGCAAGATTTTTCATCATGTTGATTGTTTTCAATGATTGTTTTCTCTTCTTTTTTCCACAAAAAAATTATATGAAATGACTCTCTGGGAGAGGGTTATCCTTTCCATAATTTTTTTCATCTCCTTTCTGAAAAAATACATGGGCCAAATTCACCCCTTTCTCTAATGACTAGTCCAACCTTTCCATTAGTTGTATAACTACTTCATGGACAATAATATCCTTTTCTCTTTCTTCCTAAAGGGCCGTGTTCACATCTAACCCAATTCAGAACCACAGGCACTAATCAATGTAACGCTGCCATCTCTGTAAATTCCTTACTACTTATGAAGCAAAAGCCAGTTAACAACTGACAATCAATCCTCTACAGATAGTTTTAAATCTTACTTCAAAAGCCAGTAATTGATGAAGTGATATATAAAAGAAAATAGCATTCCATTTAACAAATGTTTGTAGAGTGACTGAAGGTACAAGCTATTTGGAATGGTTTTCACTGAAATGTGTTTATGGAGTAGAAACTTAAACAAATCTGTCAAATCTCCTAAGGGGAGGGACACAGGGAGAAATTTAGAAAATGTAAAAACAAAAAATATCAATAAAATTTTATTTTTAAAATTGAGAGGGCTGGGCTTCTAGTTCTGAATCCTAGAAACTTGATCCTGTAAATCTCATAGTGATTGATTTAAGTTATCCTCAGTCTCTGTTACCTTAGTACACATGTATTTTTCTGGATTTAATTTCAAATGATGGAAAAAAGGAGAGATCTTGAAGACCTTGTGGGCTTCCAAGTGAGAAGTCTCCAAGAGTTAGTGAAAGAGATCCAGGTATGGATTGTTAAGTTCAGTAAAGATCAGCTTTGCTGCCAGTCAAACAGTTGGCAAGACAGGCCCTCAGGCAAAGTTCTTGGAAACAAGGTGGTCGCTGAGGTTGGACCCTAAAAGGCAGAAACCCTGCAAAAGCTAATGAAGAATAGATCTGGGTAAGAACTGAATCAGGCCTGGATGTTCCCCTCCCACAGCACAAACCCTAAGTCTGCTCTGGGCTGGGGACAGCTTACCCTGTACCAGACGATCTCTCGCATCCGGCCATCCGTCTTAAAGTTACATTTCAATGTCACAGCATCTCCAACCACTACCGGTGGAAGTGGCTCAATGCTGACAGTCAGGTAGCCTGCAGGGGAACAAAAGAGAGAGGAAGAAGTGAAGGTGAGATGTCACAAGAACAGTCTAAGGGGGGGATGCACAGCCCCTGTCCTCAAGGGGCTTCCAGTTTTGGCTGAGGGAAAGATGAAATATCACCATACACCAGAACATTCAAAGAAAATACACAAAAAGTACAGAAAAAAAGTGGCAAAGCTGATCTACAATTGGGAAGGAGAAGCAGGAGCTGGCTATGCAGCCAATTACCCTTCCTTTCTCACAGGTACTTCATCCCTTCACACTGGGCTTTAGCAAATCTCATTTATTTATTCAACAACATTTTATTAATGAGATAGACTCTGTATGTAGCACTGAGGGGCATTCAAGGATATGTGGTTCCTGTCCTCATCTAGTTTAGAGAAGAGAGAAGTAGACAAATAGATACAAATTAGAATAAGATTAGTGCACAAAACCAGTCCAAAGGGCTATGAGATCTAGCAAAGGAGAGAGATCAGCACCAGTTTGGGGGAGAAGGGCATCAAGGAAAGTCACAGGGAACAAATAGCATTGGTGATGAGCCTTGGAAGAGGGCAAAATGACAACAGGAATAAGGAACAAAGTAAGCCAAAGTAGAATAACTTGGGAGCACTTGGGGGACATTGTAGTACAGTTTATATGCAATGTAGATTACGTGAAAAAGAATAGCAGATAATGAATGAAAACTGAAGTGGACCTAGATTATGGAAAGCCTTAACTGATGGGTTAAAAAGAAAGGAAAGAAACAAATATTTGGTTTTTGCAAACTTTTTAAAAATTTAATTTATTTTTAACACACATTGGTTTATGAATCATGTTGGGAGAAAAAAAATCAGAGCAAAAGGGAAAAACCATGAGATTAAAAAAAAAACAGAAAAAAGTAGTGAACACAGCATGTGTTGATTTACATGGTCTCCTTAGTTCTTTTTCTGGATGCAGATGACATTTTCTATCCACAGTCATTGCGATTACTTTGGATCATTGAACCACTGAAAAAAAATCAAGCCTTTCATAGTTGCTCATAGCACATTCTTTCTGTTATTGTGTACAATGTATTCCTGGTTCTGCTTGTCTCGCTCAGCATCAATCAGTTCATGTAAATCTTTCCAGGCCTTTCCAAAATCAGCTTGTTAATCATTTTTTAATAGAACAATAATATTCCATTACTTTCATATATCACAACTTGTTCAGCCATTCCCAATTGATGAGTATCTATTCATTTTCCAATTCTTTGCTACCACAAAAAGAGCTGCTACAAATATTTTTGCACATGTGGGTCCTTTTCCCTCCTTTATGATTTCTTTGGAATATAGACTAAGTAATGGCACTGCTAGGTCAAAGGGTATGCAGTTTTATAGCCCTTTGGGTATAGTTCCAGATTGCTCTCCAGAATGGTTGGATCACGAAACAAATATTTCTTAATATAATATATAAATATAAACCTATTATGTGCCAAGCACTCTGCTAAGTGCTTTTCAAATACTATCTCATTTAATCTTCAAAACAACCATGAGAAATAGTGACTATTATTATTATTGTAATTTTATAGATGATCAAATTAAAACAGACAGAGGTTTAAGTGACTTGTCCAGGCTCACACAACTAGTTAGTATCTGAGTCCACATTTGAACTCAGTTCTTCCTGATGCCAGTCTCAGAGTGGCTGTACCAGCTGTTGTTATTGTCATTTTTGTCATGACTGACTCTTCATGACCCCATTTGGAGTTTTCTTGGCAGAGATCAGTGGTTTGCCATTTTCTTCTCCAGTTCATTTTACAGATGAGGAAACTGAGGCAAACAGAACAAAGTGACTTGCCCAGGATCACATAACTAATAAATATCTGAGAGCAAATTTGAAGTCAGATCTTCCTGATCTGGCACTATGATGCCACTTGGCTGCCCAGGTGTACATTTTTAAGTGTACCACCTTGCTTTCCAAAAAGCAGGTGTAGTCAATGGATAGAATACTGGATTTGAAGTTAGGAAGAAATAGATTTGAATCCTGTCTCAGACACTTCCTAGCTATGAGATGTTGAGCAAGTCAGTTCCTCTGGAATTACTTCCCATTCACCCTGTAGAAATCTTTTAAGTAGTTATTTATATGTTATCTCCTCCCTTGGAACATGAGCTCTCTGAGGGCATGGACAACAATTTTTACCCTTTTTTCTATCCTCAATATTTAGCACAATGACTTATACATAGTAACCCCTTAAAATTATTTTTTTTCTGACTTCACTTGAGTAAACTGAGACTGGGAGAAATTAAGAGGGTCTCAGATGGGCACTGGGTGGTCCAGTAGACAGAGCACTAGTCCTAGAGTCAGAAGGACCCAAGTTCAAATATAGCCTCAGACATTTGCTACCTGTGTGATACTTCACCCTTATTGCCTTAAGAATAAGAAAGTCTCAGAGCTAGTATACAATTGAGGCAGGATTTGAATCCAAGTTTTTATGATTCTGAGACCAGTGTTCTAGCCACCAGACTACAGTGCTTCTTCTCTCTTCTTTGGACCTCAGTTTGCTCCTCTGTAACATGAGGTCAGATTAAATTTTTTTCTAAAGCTCTTACTACTTCTAATGATCAGAAAAAACATGGTATAGCTTGAGTATCCCATGACTGAGAAAATTTGGAAGAAAGGACTCCTTTGGTCGGGCTACACTTAAGAATATACTACAGATCGATGGCGCCATATCCAAGGGTCAAGGTCTTGGTTGTACTTAGTGAGCCATTTTGCTTCTCTGGGTCTTGGTTTGCTCCTCTTTAAAATGAGTTGAATTCAATTATCACTAAGGGTCCCATCTACGGCTAACATTCTGTGGTTGTTAATTATATAATATCCTTCTTACACCTATTTATATATTCTGACAGTTGGCCAATGAATTGTTCTCCTGGGCCTGGGCATCTGGAAGCATGATGGAGCAGGAAAGAGCTCAGGACTTATATTAAGAAAACCAGAGTGTGAACTCTCATTTTGCAGTTTCCCAGCAATGTGACCATGGACAAGTTGTTTAATGTCTGTCTTGGTTCTGGCCCAAGGGCAGAAAGATGGTAGAAGGATATCTCTCTACCAAAAGCTAATCTGATTAGCTCCTCAATGGTTCTTACCATTGGACCCTGTAGCAGGTTGGTGCTGGTTCCTTCTCTTCCCCCTTCTTGCCTTACAAATTATGGTGCCTTTAAAGATAGAGAAAAAAAAAGTCTGCTGTCCACTATTTCAATAAACCCCAGATTAGCCAGGGAAGTCACCTCCTCTTCCTGAAGGAGGGGAGGAAGGGCAAGTACACTGGCAACCTGGATTTCTTTGACATAAATCAACCAAGGTGGATGCAGATGGTGAGATCGTGTTCTCTCTCCGGGACTTGGAGAGGCAGACTGGGGTGGAAACAGGGGAAAGGCAGCTTGCAATGTCAACGCTTGTTAGTGGTCAGGGAGCCACAGGTGTGCTTCTGGTGGGAGGAGAAAATGCAGGCAGCCCTATTTGTTGTGACTGCAATGATAGTAGCCAGTTATCACAAACTCAGAAGGTGTGAGCATTTAGGGGGAGGGTTCATGGAGGCATTCCAGAAGTATCCAGAACTTTAGAAGAGCCAAACCTAGAGAAAAGAAACCAGACAAGCTCACACCCAGAAAATTGGCAAAGATGGCTAAACATGGAATTAATCAGTGTTGGAGAAGTTGGAGAAAGCCAAGCTCATTAATATGCTGTGGATGGAGCTGTGTATTGGTCCAACTGTTGAGGGATAAGGCACCTCAACAATATTTGGGGGTCCCCAGGTCAGTGTCGCAGATATGGTGAAATAATTCATAGATCCAGCCTCCAAGTTAAGGGGGCAAAGAGTTTATTACGCTGATAACAGCAGGCTAGATTCCAGAAGGGAGTTAGTTTAGCAAGGAACCAAGGGAAGGGGGATAGATTTATGCAAAGTTGGATCAGAGCTTCGTGTTACTTATTTGCTCATTTTATGGTTTACAAGAAGGTCTGAGGGGTGGTCTATTCCAGGAACTTGTTCATTATGGACCAACAGATTATATGTGTTAATTTTATGACTTACAGGTAGGTTTGAGGGATGGTCTATTCACTATTGTCTCAGGAACTTGGTCATTACTGACCAGCAGATTATATTTGACAGTCAGTAATATTTGTAGGTCTATTCTAAGGCCAGAAGACTTTGAAATCATTGACAGATTGTTGGTATATCTAAGGGAAAAAACACCTCTACATTCCCAGCCATGAGAACCTCTACAATCATTGACTTAGGTCAAAGGGCTTCAAGATTATATTACTTTCCTAAGCCAGAGGACTTTTACAATCATTGACAGACAAGAGCACTCTCAGATCAAAGGGGCTTAAGGGCTCCAAAGTCACTGCTGTCTCCCCTACATCACAACCTTCTGAAAGCAATTTGGAATTACGTAGGGAAAATGATTGCAGTGTCCATACTCTTTGATTCAGAGATCCCTCTGCTAGGTATATGTATCCTGATGATGTCAAAGACAGAAAGGGCAGTCCTCTATATTCCAAAATACTCATTGTCGCAGAAAACTTGAAACAAAATATATGCCTATTGTTTGGGAATGTCCAAAGGCATTGTAATATGAATATAGTAGAAAATAACTGTGCCATAAAAATTGATGAGGATAAAAAATTTAGAAAAACTCGAGAAGACGTTAAAGAACTGATTCAAGGTGAAGTAATTGGATTCAGGAGAACAATCCACAAAAGAACCTCAGTAATGTAAATGAAAAAAAAAAAACTCAATTGCCCCCTCCCACATTATTGTACTCTAGTTATAATGACTAAGCTTGGTCCTAAAAAGAATAGATGAGAAAATGCATTTCTTTCCCTTTCTTGCAGAAACCTAGGAAATCTACATCTATGGAAAATTGCATATACTTTCAGAGTTTGTAGGTAAATGTGCTAGTTTTGCTGAACTGTGATCTTTTTTGTC
Organism: Myrmecobius fasciatus; assembly: GCA_023553655.1. Classification (NCBI taxonomy): domain Eukaryota; kingdom Metazoa; phylum Chordata; class Mammalia; order Dasyuromorphia; family Myrmecobiidae; genus Myrmecobius; species Myrmecobius fasciatus. The sequence continues at coordinate 173,113 of JAJPUD010000639.1, read as the reverse complement.
TCATTTCTCCTTTGTTATTGTTTATCCTTTGCTCAAAGTGTAGAAGAGAGAAGGATATATTCAGAAATAAATGCATATAAAAACCAATTTTTTAATTAAAAAAGGAAATCAGCTCTTGGCACTTGGAAAACTTCATTTAGAAGTTAGGTGGAAAGAAAGCATAGTATATGGATATGGGAAAAGAAGCAAATCCAGAGACATAGGATCTAAGAGTAAATTTCTGGTAGCTATGCTACTTATGATCTAAGCAAATATAGGGCACTTTGTTATCTGGATTTCAGCTTCTGTATCTGTGAAATAAATGAGTTGGACTAAGTTATCTAATCTAAGATCCTTTCTTGCCCTAAATCTTATTATTCTGTACACCTCTCCCATCTTTAGTCAATTCTCCATTTCCCATGAGCCCCATCTTCTCTTAGTTCCTTCTCCATCTGTTGGAGACCATGCAGGTCTCTCCTTTTAATTACCCCATCCCCACCTGTAAATCATGTCTCTCTAGGGACCAATCTAGCCCATTCCTTGGAGTCCAGACTAGATACTGCCGCAGGATACAGAAAGCTCTCCATTTCTGGAGATCTTCAAGAGTAGGTCTAAGGACCACTTATGGGAGCTGCTATACAGAGTATTCCTCTGCATATAAGAAAGTCAGATTAGATGTCCCCTGATTTCTAAATCTCAGTCCTCCATTTTACTATATAATTTGAGAAAAGTCATTTCCCTTCTCTAGATCTGTTTCCTTGTCTGTTCAGTAAAGAAATTGGAAGAGATTATTTCTAAAGTCGGTATGGTTTTGTAATCTGGGAAGATGCTGACTCCAAGCTTAATGCCTCAAGTCACTTGATTATGGAATCACTCATCCCAGCCTTTCAAATCTGGAGTAAACCACATGGGTCCATGATGTATTCCTTGTAGTTTCCTTACAAGTGACCTTACTTGTAAGGTCTGTTGACACCCTTAATGGCTGTCCAGAAAAACCAAAAAGGAGGCAATGGTTTAGGAGAGGGATGGGAAGAGAAGCGGCATTTATTAAATGCAACTATGATGCTAGGTGCTTTATAAATATCTCATTTGCTTCTCATAATAACCCTGCAAGTAGGTGCCATTATTACTCTTATTGAGTCAGGCAAAACTTAACACTCTTAGACTATTGCTTGCACATACTGTGAAACTGAATATCTTGTCCAGAGGAATATAGGTAATAAAGAGTAGAACCAAGATTTGAACCCAGGTGCTGCCATGGAGCTAATTTGTTCCAAAGACAGATTCTTTCTATTATACCATTACAGTCACAGTGCTCCTAAGACTATCAAAAGATTAAGTACATTGCCTAAGGAAAGTTAAGATGTTTCACAGGCAGGACTTGAACTCAAAGCTTTCTGAATCAAAAGCCAGAAATCTCTATCTCCTTCTCTCTCTCTCTCTCTCTCTCTCTCTCTCTCTCTCTCTCTCTCTCTTTCTTTGTTTCTTTCTCCCCTTTCATATTCCATATGGAAAAAACCCAATTCACCCCTCCCACCTGATTGTTTCTAGTTATAATAGCTAAACTTGGTCCTAAAAAGAATGGATGAAAAAAATGTATTTCTTTCTTTTTTTGCAGAAACCTAGGAAATCTACATTTATGGAACACTGCATATACTTTCACACTTTGTAGGTATGTTTGCTAATTTTGCTCTTATCAATTATCATCATTATGACATTGTCATTTTCATCATTATCCCATGCCTTGCTCCAGATGCATTTCTGTATCTAAAAGCTAGGTATTCTGGTAAATTAAGGCAAGGCTAGGTAGGCACTTGAGTGGACCGGATCTAGACACTGGAGGTCAAGGTAGAATTGGGAAGGGATGGGAGGGAGCAAAAGCCAAGTATCAGGGTGAAACCTTAAAAAACAAATGGCAGAGTAGGAAGCCAAGAAGACATGGAGTCAATTGCTTTAGGTTTGGATCCTATCTCAGATACATGCTAGTAGTGTGACCATTAACTTTCCTCCTGGGCAACTCTCCTTCAGCCTCAGTTTCTTTCGACTCCATTTTCTCAGCTATAAAATGGAGATATGAATATTTGTGCTCCCTACCTCCCAGGGTTGTTTCAAGGAACATGCTTTGTAAGCAGTAGATTATTATAGAAATGTGAGTAGTTATTATCATCAAAGCCAGGCAGATGTCATAAGTTGGAGGGGATATGTGCTGATATGCTGTCATCTGCCTTGGTTAGACAGATTCAAGAAGGATTTAGATAAATTCCTTCATGGTAGATCTATATCAGATGATGAAAGCATTAAGGGGGATGCCTTGGGACACATGGCTAATCTGAAAATCTGACTTCATTAACAAAAAACAGTTACCCTGATCAGGATGGGGACCTGGAAAGACCAAATGCATAAGGATCAATGGACGTAACTAGGAATGTTCAGCCTGGAGAAAAGAAGACTGGGTGGTGGTGGGGGGAAGGGAGGGATGACTGTCTCCAACTATTTGGAATACCACCACTCAAGAGGGATTACACTCATTCTATGTAGTCTCAGAAATCTGAATGAGGAGCAATGAATGGAAGATTCATGAGGCAGATTTTGGACCAATGTAAAGAAAGGCTTCCTAATAATTAAAGCTGTCCACAAGTGAAATGGGCTGCCTTGGGAGATCATGGGGTCCCTCCTCACTAGCAGTTTTCAAGTAGAGGCTGGAGAAATACTTGTCAGGGATGTTGTAGGAGGAATTTCTGTTCAAGTTCATTTCAAATTAGATGGTCTCTGAGGTCCTTCCGGTTCTGAGATTCTTTGTTCAAGGTCACACAGCAAGTCAAATTTTATAGACACTCAGGAAAATAGACATGAGGAATGAACAACAAGTATATCTTGATGATAATGGTATTCTGACTCAACCAGGAAGCTTCTACACTTAAAAAAAGCATTTTTATCATTTATTTTGATATCATCTATACTTTCCCCTGTAATTTTTTTCCCTCTACCTTTCCAAAGAAATTGCTTTTGACAAAGACTTATTTTTTATGGAAGAGGGAAAAATATTAACACAATTAATTAACAAATTAAAAAGATCTGATAGTGCATGCAATATTCTACACTGGTGGGTCCCTGTTCATGAAAGTTGAGAGGGAAAGGAGAATGCATAGGAGTTTCTGCTAATATCTCATTTGGGGGGCTAAGCCTGTTCTTCATACTTTTATAATATTCCATTTTAGTTGTTTTGTGGTTTTTATTTTTTCCCCCTTTTATATTGTTGTGGTAATTGTGGATATTGTTTTCCTCCTGCTTAACTTGATTGTATTTTAGCTGACATGAGTCTTTTCATGTTTCTCTGAATTCATTATGTTCATCATTTCTCATAGCACAGTAATGTTCCATTGCATTCATGTACCACAATTTATTTAGCCATTCCTCAATCTAGGGAAATCTGTTTTGTTTCCAGTTTTCTTAGTACCACAAAAAGTGCTGTGAGAAATATCTTGCTGTATATGAAACCTTTTTGTTGATGACTTTTTGAGGGGCATATGCTTAACAGTGAAATCTCTGGGTCAAGGAGCATGAGGATTTTGCCAAATTTATTAGCAGAATTCCAAATTGTTTTCCAGAATGGTTGCACCAATTCACAGCACAACAACGCCTTGTTAAGTCTATCTTTCTACAACTCCTTCAACATTTACTTTTCATCTTTTGTCAGTTTGATGGGTATGAGACCAAATCTCAAAGTTGTTTTGATTTGTCCCTCTCTTCATATGGGTTGCTTCTGATTTGATATTCTTTTGAGAAACATTTGTTCACATCCTTTGAACATTTATTCATTAAGGAAAATAGTCTTCTATTTTGGATGTCAAACTGTTATCAGAAATATTTTCATACTAATATTTCCCTCCACTGGTTTCTTCTGGAACCTGGTTAATTAAAAGGCTATACCTTAGAAGATGAGGACTGTACAAAAAGACAGTTTTCTTCTCCCTTTACTCTGTCTATCTTCTCTAATCCAAATATTCCATTGCAAATACTGAACTGAGAATAAAACTGAGCAAAGCCCAGACTCTTCATTTGCCTGATGGAGAAACTGAAGCCTGTCACTTTCATCACACTCCTTATTCCCCTGCACCTTCTTTCCCTATCAATTCAACTCTCGTTAATCCAATTCCATTCAGTTCAAGCATTTATTGAATGCCTACTGTGTGCTGTGTCCTTCACAATGATGATACAAAGACAAAAACAGGATAGTCCTTGATTTCCAAGAGTGTATTCTGGGGGGAGAGAAAGAATAGCTCTACAGAGATAACTAAATAGAGGAAGCATATAAAGGATTGGGGCAGTCAGTAAAGGCTTTTTATAGGAGGTAGTGCTAGATATTCCAAGAGGCAGATGTAAGCCAAGAGATTCCAGTCATTGGGGACAGCTTATGCAAAGGCATAGAGGTTGCAGGTGGGAGGATGAATTTGAGAAGCAGAAAGTTTAGCTGGAACATGGATTACGTGAGAGGGGCAGTAATGTGAAATCACTCTGGAAAGAGATCTTAATACGAGAGAGAGAGGGGAAAAAAGGTTTTACCTGTCAAAACTCATAGCTTATCCACCAGTGGGAGAGAGCTAGAATCAGAAAATTCAGAACTTGAAAGGACTTTGGAATCCAATCTTTATTTTACAGCTATGGAAACTGAGGCTCATAGAGATGAAATGAGTCATAGCAGGTTACACAGACAATTCATAGCAAAGCTAGGATTGAAAACCAGGTCCTCTGACTCTAATCCATTAGATTAGACATAGAGTGGCAAGGCAGAGGTTAAAGATCTAGAAGATGGTCAGGCTGTTAAATGATGGTGAGACAACTGAGTGGGGTAAAGAAATTGAGTGAGAAAGAATCCAAGCACAGGACTCCTGCTACTATGGTACTCCCTTCCCCCAATCCAGAAATATGCCTGTCCATGGTGAAAGTCAGAGCAGGCAGTTGGAATGACTCATTAGGCAGCCATACAAACAGAACCCAACTTAAGGTCTAGGCTAACCCTCCTACCTAGATTTGGACAATTGAATGTTACAAACAAACAAACAAACAAAAAGAAGAAGAAGAACAAGAACAAGAAGAACAAGAACAACAAGAAGAACAAGAAGAACAAGAACAAGGAGAAGGAGAAGGAGAAGAAGAAGGAGAAGGAGAAGGAGAAGGAGGAGAAGAAGAAGGAGAGAATCTCACCAGCTAATTACCCAGAGAATAAAAATGGATCTCTTTCTCTTTTTTTATCAGCATTAAATTTGCCACCAATCAGCTCGGTTGCATATCTCCATCTCCACCCCCTCTGAGCCATATCAAGAAGCCAGATCGGGAGCCGAGACGGATTCATCTTAACTAAACACTTCATTATTCTCAATGGCTCCATCACTCTCCCCTTCTATCTCTGACAGCATTTACACCACTCCTGTTAACATACATTTAGCAAAATCACAAGCGATATTTAGCAACTAGGCATCTACTCAACGAGCTGATGAAAAATAATTCTCCCATCTAGAATCTCCTCCTGATGATCCCCACCCTCTATTCTGGTCTTTGCATTTGGAGAAGAGTATGCTTAAGCCTTGGGCCAGCCCTATGTGTGATGGGATGTTAGAGACAGCACAAATATTGCCTTGTCTTCAAGGGTCTCTTCTATTGGATTACCACGTTCTTAGTCAACAAAGGTGAAGTTATTGTCTTTAAAAGACCATTGTTAAAATGTGGATCTTTCTTGGAAACAGTGCTCTAGATATTTTTTATTAGCACATATTCAACTTAGATAACCATCACCTTATAAAATACCATATTCTGATCTGGTACAGGGACATGAAGGATTTCTAATGAGCATACCTAATTAGACAGGTCAAGGGTCTGCACTAGGCTATTTTCTTATGTTACTATATCTAGCATTCATCCCTTCTTCTCCACTCATATAAATACCAAGCTACTCCAGGTTTTCATACCCTCTCCCCTAGGCTATTCCAAGCTTCCGCTAATTGGTCTCCTTGCCTCCTATTCAACTCATGTCCCACAGAGCTGCCAAAATGATATTCTAAAAACATATATCTGACCATATTACTCTCTTACTCAAAAATATTCAGTGGCAGTATTCTAATGCCTTAAATAAAAATACAAACTCCACACCTATAATAGATAAATAAGGTAGATTAAGGCAAAAAATTCCAAGCACACTCAATTTATTTGTAAATCATTTGTAAAGTAAATCAACAGTAGGTAAGATTTCAGAGTTCTCAGTAAGATGAGACCCCCCCCCAATGAGGGGGACAGTTTTCTTTCACAGGATTTTGGGGAGTACAAAATAGAGTAAGTGAAATCATGGCATAACTGGGGAACCAGGAACAACATGATTGGTTACAGACCTGAAGCTCTGCAGGATTGGTTGGAAATGTGGTAATGGGAGCAACAACCTCCTCCTTCTTTGTGACTAAGAAGTGCTCACTATTCAGTTCACCTGCAATAATGACCCAGACTTTTGGACAGCAAACCAGACATCCTTGAAGGATAGCTTGGTGGAATAAAGATATCAGGACAGATTTCTTTTTCTTTCATACACTTGCCCCAAGGTTAGCAAAATTCCTTGAGGCAAAAAGAACTGGATTTATAAATGTAACCCATTACAAGCCAGCTGAATCTTTGAACTAATTTCAGAGACAGAGAACCATGACTTAAGCAGTTATAGAACAAAATCAATTAATTGCAAATAGGATCAATAAATAAATTATCTAGGACTGACTCAATCTTCTCATAGCCTACCTTTCAAGGTCTCTCAAAATACGGTTCCCATCTACCTGTCTAGTCTTAGTGGTGAAAGTGGCCTGCTGGCTGTCTCTTGTCAATTTTTTTGTCAATTCTTGTCAAAAAAATGATATTCCATTTTGTGACTCTATACATTTTGAATGGCTGACCTACCTGCCCAGGATACATTCTTTCCTTACCCTTTCAATCTTTTCACACACCTTCTACTCCAGGTTGTCATTCATCTCCCTTCCCAGTTAAATAGCTTCTTCCTCTTAAAACTATCCTAACCTTTACGTTTAGTTAACTGAGAACATAATTGTACTGTGAAATGGAAAAATTTCTAATCAGAGATCCTGAGTTCAAAGTCTAGCTCTGCACTTATCACCTACGTAGCTTTAGCAAACATTTACTTTCTCCATTCCTTAGTTTCCTCAACTGTAAAAATTACTAGATGATCTAAAAGTTCCTTTCCTTCCCTAATTTTATGCTGTGTTCCTCTCTCCCTCAGTCCACCATGGCCCCACCAGAATACTAATATCTTAAGGGCTGGGATTGTTCCATTTGTATCTGTGAATCTCTAGTCCCTAGAATACTGCAAAGCCTTCACAGATGATTGCTGAACTGAATGAACTTGAATTGTGCTTTGTAACTGTAATCTATCTATATTCATAGATATTCTAGATTATGAGAATTCCAAGGGCAAACTAGATTTTCCCAATCAGCCAGAAGACTCTGTAAGAACACGTATTATGCCTTATCTTATTATACCTTCTACAGAACTGGAGATAGGCTCCTGAGTCCAACAAGTGCTCAGGAATATTATACCAACAATAATGTCCGTCAAACAAAATGATAAAAAAGTTCATTGATAAATACAATATACATACATATACACACTTATATATATCTTTATACAGACATATTATGTATGCATGCATATACACATATATACTTATAAATGTATATAGCAGGTATATATAATCATATATATTCCTCTATATCCCCACCCCCCCAAATTACTATGCATGTATGTATGTGTTTACACATGTCTTATATGTGTATATGCATAGTTATATATGATGTGTGGGTACGCATGTGTATACATATATGTCACACATATACATTATACACATAACCATGTTTATCCATATATGATGTATGTAAATGCATGTGAATCCATATATAATAACTTTTGGGGAGTTGGGGAAAGAAGGAATTAGGAAAGATCAGGTATAGAAAATATTACTTGAACTGAGTCTTGAAACAAACTAAAGAATTTAAAAAGCAAAAGTGAGAAGGGAAGGCACTCCAAGCATGAGGGACAGCCAGTGCAAGTAAGCTGGAGATCAAATAGTAAGGAAACCAATTTGGCCAAACCACAGAGTGCATGAAGTGCATAATGAGGTACAAAAGGGAGGCTGGAACCAGACTAAAAAGAGTCTCAAATGGCAAATGGGGGAGTTTGTATTTGATCTTGGAGGCAACAGGAAGACTCTGGAGCTCATGTAGAGCAGGAGAGTGATATAGCCTATCCTGAACTTTTAGAAATTGGCAGCTGTGGGGAGGCTGGTCTGGGGAGGGTAGAGATTTGAGGTAGTGAGATCAGTCATAAAACTAATGTCCCTTAAGGCTAAGAATATGTAGAGGCAAGAGGAACAAAAGCCTTCCTTTTCATCTGAGACTTCTGGTTGATAGTCCTGATTTTGCTATTTGCAACCCCTGACCTTAGTCAAAGTTCTGAGGACCTCAGTTCCCTCCTGATCTGTAAAATGAGAGATTTAGAATAGCAATCCCCAAGGTCTCTTTCCAGATCTCGCTCCTAAGACAGCCAATGGCAGGGTAGTCATCATGTAGAAATTAGTGGGACTCTTCCATCCCTCAGTCCCTGGAACCTTTTGATCTGGAGCTGGTGGGTAGTAAGTAGTATCAGCTCTCCTCTGGCTAGATTAAAAACCTGGAGTTGACCTAAAAGTGCAAAAATGACATAAATCCCCAATGTCACCCAGCTCCTGAGGACCCAGGATTTATCTGTCCTCGATAACAGGAGTTCCATGCTCCACCACTTGTGAAAGAAAAGAGGTCACCCCTATCTCATGAAGATAAATACCGTATCAGGGCAGTTATGACAGCCTCACTGAGCTCCCCATGCCGTGTAATTACTATCGTAATAAATATTATTACAACAAACCAATTACTGTAACTGTATCTCCTGGACAGGTACAGACGGTCGATTGAAATATACTCTCTGAGTGATTGGAACAGGTGCTTCCAAAGATCCACTTTCCCCCTGGCAGGAGCTGGGACCAGAAGTGAACCAGGGTCCTGGGGTGGTCCTTTAAGAAACCAAGCCCAAATGAATGGAGAGATAGTGGGAAGATTGCAGGGACCTAACTGGTCAATGGGATGACACCAAAGCTGGACAGTCTTTTTTGGAAGAATCCGATAATGGTCATTGAGTATTTTTCACAGAATATTTTAGAGTTGAAAGTGATTTTAATGATGCTGTACCCTCAGCTTCTTAAACTGTGGTTTGGGACTCCATATGGAGTCTCATAATTGAATGTGGGGATCATGAAATTATGATTTATTATCAGCAAATGTTTGATTTGTACGCCTATTTTATCTACCTATATATCCAGGATCATGTAAAAATTTCTCAGGCAAAAAGGGGTTGCAAGTGGAGAAAGCTTAAGAAGCCCTAAATTCTAACCCATATATGAAAAGGAATTCCCATCATAATATATCAGACAAATTGCTAAAAGACATTCAATGAGAGCACACCAGTTACCTAATTGGGCAGTTTATCTCACTTTTGGAGAGATGCTGCTGTTGGAAGTTTTTCCATATAGCAAATCCCAGCTATTTCAACCCAGTAGTCTAGCCAGTAGGACCAAATAGGACCAGAGTAAGCCCTCTTCCAGTCCTTCAAATACTAGGCAGCTATTGTTCCCTCCTCACATTCTGCCTTCCCACCCCCTCCACCCTCAACCACTTCTTCTCTTTCTTAGGCTAATCATCCCAGTTGATTCAACTAATTCTCATATGATATGAGGTTTTTCAGCATCCCTAGCTACTCTCTTCTGGATCCTCTCTGGCTTAATAATTGTCCTTCCTAAAATATGGAACCCCAAACAGGAGCATCATACAAGATGTTGCCTTCTTATTTTGTCTTGTGATGCCTTTCTTAATTCAACCTTGACTTTTCTGGGGAATGGGGGAGGGACAGAGGATAAAGGGGGAGCAAATCATAGTGTTAACTCATGACTTTACTGCTTACTATTTGAAGGAAAATCATGTGAAAGAAGGGTTAAGTTTATTCTGCTTGGAGAACCAAAAGGAAGTAGCAGAGGGGTAGTCAGACTTCATATAAGAGACTCCCCCCCCGTCCAAACAAAGTGGAATGAGATAGCTTGGGAGAGCTTAGTGTGCTCATGATCCTTCTTGGAGTTCCTCAAATGTGGAATCTGGATGGTCACTTGTCATTTTTTTCAACAAAGTTCAAGCTGTTATCTCTGAGGTCTACCATCTTGTGAAACTGAGTCAAGCTCTCCAGATGAATCTTGGAAGCCATTTAATACTAGGTGTTTCTCCAGAAACTCTCAAGAAAGAGCCTGGGCTTTTCATATATAGTTCTGTTGGAAGGAGTAAGGGAGCCATTCATCTATTAGGTAAGACTGAGGTTCAGAGATTGAAACAGCTGGTGGATGACACCATGTAGCCCTTCAATGGTTAGAATTCAGGGGCTGACCATTGAGATCCTCAGGTGGTTTGGCCTTCGAGCACAGCCACTGATGGCGGACTCTGACCAAAAGGTCTGGCCGCAGAATCTCCCTTGTGAGTCAGAGGCATTGATGGAGGACTGGAGAGAGAGCCCTGCCTCCTTTCAACCCGTATTCCTAACCCCGCCATCCTTTGGCTGATCACACATCAAGCCCATGCTGGCTAAACATCTGATGCCTCTGCTGGGAGAGGATCTGGCCCCTTTCATTTAACCAACTTCCCTGCCCCTGACCTCCCAACCCTTTCTGAAATATTCCCATTCTGTGATCTTTATCCAGCTAATCAAATTCTTCACTGTCAGAGGTGATACTTGCTCAAAAGACTCATGGTATTAATGTATTATTCATGATATATGTATTATTTATCATTCGTTTGTTTATTTATTATTAATTTGTGTTTCATTATTGATAAACATGTGGTTATACTATTAATAATAAGGACCAGTATCCCCAGGCAATAATAGAACCTTTACAAACATAGATCTTGGTAGAATTGCAGATACACTAAGCCAGAAACTAAGAGATCTGGGTTCTAGTACTGGGCTCTGCCACAAACAAGCCACAAACACCTACTGGGCCTCATTTTCAAATGCTATGAAATTAGAAAAACAGTCAAGATGATTTTTAAGGTTCTTGTTAACTAAGACATTGTATGCTTTAAGGCTCCTTTCATCAAAGGCAGTTTGTGTTCCAAGCTCCCCTCCCAGATCTGACATCCTCTATTCTAAAGTCTTTCAGCTCTGACATTCTCTGTTTTAAGCTCTGACATTCTGGGTTCTAAACTCCCTCCCGGCTATGACATTTTATGTTCCAAGGTCCTCCCAGTCTGACGTTCTCTGTTCTAAGCTCCCTCCCAGCTCTGACATTCTGTGTTCTAAGTCCCCTCCCAGCTGTGACATCCTGGGTTCTGAGGGCCCTCCCAGCTCTGACATCCTGGGTTCTAAGCTCCCTCCCAGCTCTGACATCCTGGGTTCTAAGGGCCATCCAGCTCTGACATCTTGTGTTCTAAGGGCCCTCCCAGTTCTGACATTCTGTGTTCTAAAGTCCTTCCCAACTCTGACATCCTGGGTTCTAAAGGGCCCTCTAAACTCTGACATTTTATGTTCTAAGGTCCCTTCCAGCCCTGACATTTTGTGTTCCAAGGTCCTCCATGCTCTGACATTCTATAATCTATGGTCTCTACTCTCATGATTCCCAGGTGCTCAGTGGTTATCTTGGTTCTCCTATTAAACCCAGGAAAAGCTGGTTCTGGGCTAGGGAAAGACAAGCTGTGAAGTGACATTAGAAAAGGCCCAGGAATACATGGAACAGGTTAGAGGAGTAGAACTTGTCTGTTTCAAAGATGTTTTTTCTCTTTTTTCCTTTCTTCACCCGGCTCCCCTCCCTTTCCTTCCCCTTTGATGTATTTCTTTTGAGGTTGGGTTTTCCTATGTTACCCATCAATGGGCTATTTTTTTTTATACATGGTATGGCACCAAGAACTTTTACAAATACTACGTTATTTGATCCTTACAACAATCCTGAGATCAATACCATTATCCTCACTTTACAACAGAGGCAACTGAGACAAATATCAATTAAATGACTCACCCAGTAAGGGACTGAGGTTGGATTTGAACTCAAGCCTTCTTCCCTTTAAGCCCAGCGTTCTATACACTCTGCCACCGAGATGGACCTGAGGTTCTAATTGAGGTCTTTTCCATTTTGGGAACTCCATGATTTATAGGGGGATTATATTTTTATAGGGACAGCTAGGTGGCGCCTAGAGTGCCTTGTCTTGGAGTCAGGAAGATCTAATCAGGAAAGAGGGAGCAGCTAGGGGGCGCCATAGTGCACAGAGCACTGGGTTTGGAGTCAAGAAAATGGAATCAGGAAAGAGGGGGCAGCTAGGGGGCGCCATGGTGGATAGAGCGCTGGGTTTGGAGTCAAGGAAGATGGAATCTCTAAAAAGTGGGCAGCTAGGTGGCGCCATAGTGCATTGAGTACCTAGTCTTGGAATCAGGAAGATCTAATCAGGTAAGAGGGAGCAGCTAGGTGGCGCTATAGAGCACAGAGCTCTGGGTTTGGAGTCAAGAGGATGGAATCAGGAAAGAAGGGGCAGCTAGGGGGCGCCATGGTGGATAGAGCACTGAGTTTGGTGTCAAGGAAGATGGAATCTCTAAAAAGTGAGAAGCTAAGTGGCGCCATAGTGCATTGAGTGCCTAGTCTTGGAATCAGAAAGATATAATCAGGAAAGAGGGAGCAGCTAGGGGGCACCACAGTGCATAGAGTGCCTGACCTGGAGTCAGGAAGACCTGAGTTCAAATCCAGACTCAGACACTTCCTAGCTGTGTGACTCTGTGCAAATCACTTCATCCTGTCTGCCTCGGTTTCCTCATTTGTAAAATGAGCCAGAGAAGTACATGGCAAACCCCTCCAGTATCTCTGCCAAGAAAACCCCAAAGGAGATTATGAAGAATCAGGCGGCAGAAAATGCTAGCTACAAAAATGAATTTTTGAATCACCAGGTCATTTCAGCTCCTAAGAAAAATTGAGACAATGAGAAGAGACATGAAAAATCAGCTTAGGAATCCTGACCATTCTTCCCAATTCCACTGAAGGAGCTGCTCTTTTCTTTTCAGGACAAACCCATCTGCCCCTCCCCAAATCCAGCAACTCCCTGTGTGCCAGGGAACGACAGAGGAGAAGGTATAGCTCTGCATGGCTCCCTGAGACCCGGGGCTGCCAGTGCAATGAGCAGAAAGGACTCTGGGAGGTAGCCTCGGAGAGCCCGACCCACCCAACTGGCCAAGCTATTTTTGACCTCTTTAATCATCATCATCTCTAGCCTAGACTGTGCAGATGCTAGCAAATTTGTCTCTTTGATATCAAGTCTCTCCCCTCTTACTTTTGTCCTCCACCTATCCATCAGAATAGTCTTCCTTATGCAAACAAATCCTCCCTCCTCAAGAAGAGTCAGCAGCTCCCTAGTACTACCAGGATGAAGTCTTGGTTGGGCATTTAAAGCCTTTCTCAGGCTGGCTCTGCCCCCCACTTTGAGAATTATTTCAATTTGCTCACTTTCATGTATTCCAGACAAACAAGGCAAATTTCTGTGCCCCAAAGCCAAGGCTACTGGGGGGTCTTGGGCACTCTGTTGTTAATGATAGTCTATGAACAATAAATACTTACAATATGTCTACTCTACATGAGGTGCTGTATTCAGGGCTGGGGATAGAAACAAAGGCAGAGAAAACAGCCTATGCTCTCAGGGTGCTTACAATCTAATTGTCTTGCCCTCATGCTGTTGTAGGAGTACATTTCTACATCTTCTATTACCTACTGCACCTCCACCTATAGCCAGACTTCAAGAGATTCAGAATAAGCTCAGAATTACCAATCAACTTTGCAAACATTATCTTGTATCTAAATAAGGCTAAAGTGGGTGAAATGGGGAACACTGAATAGTGATGGTGGGAGGACTTGAGAGAGGGAAGAAGGATAAGGATATGTTTTCAGAGGATAGATGTAACAAAATCTCTCCCTCACACACCATTAGCCCTGGAAAGGACCTTGGAACAAAGAATCTCAGAGCTAGAAGGGACTTTGGAATATGAAAGGTCAGTGATGCAGTGAAACTTTAGAATGTCAGAGCAGGAAGAGTCTTTAGAACCCAGGATGTCAGAGCTGGGAAGGACCCTAGAACCTAGAATGTCAGTGCTATAGGGACCTTAGAATACAGAATGTCAGAGCTGGGAGGGCTCTTGGAACAGGGATTGTCAGAGCTGGGAGAGCCCTTAGAACAGAGAATGGCAAAGCTGGGAGGGACCTTAGCACAGAGAATGTCAGAGTTGAGGGTGGGGTGCTTAGAACACAGAATGTCAGAGCTGAAAGGAACCCTAGAACTTAAAAATGGTAGCGCTGGGGAGGTCTTGTTTTACAGCTAAAGATCTAGACTCAGAGAAGTCACGGAATTTGACCACTGTCAATGTCAGTGTCTCTGAGTTAATACCGAAACATAAACTGGAAACCAGATCTAAGTCCCCCAACTCTTGTCCTTCTTTCCCCCCACTCCACTGACCTCTCTTTCAGGATACAGTAAAAACCCAACATATTCATGATAAGGGAGGGGAATATGAAGAGGGCAGTTTGCCTTAATGCAAAATTGAATTATAGATTATGAAATGTTATAGAATAATTTTAAAAGAAACATGATTATTGCTTGACGCACACAGCATAAACTAAAATATAAACAGGGACTAATAAGTAAAACGAGGCAAGTTAATGAAAAAATTACAATTCACAATAGGCTTCCATTAAATAATAATGTCTCATAAACACCAAAGTCCTTTTGCATGCAAAAATTAATTGCTAGACCTAGAAGCTGATCTAGGTACAAGGAAGAATCTTTAATTTTGTAAAAGTTTATTGTTTTTCTGTTTTTCTCCCATCTGCCTCCTACCTCCCACCAAAAAAAAACCCCTCAAACTCCTGGCATTAGATAGCATTTCTCCCTTGCAGATTTTCAGGAAATCTAGTTATTACTTAATAAGAATACCATGTCCTTCGTCTTAAGGACTTCAAATGACTGGGGTCTGATTTAATGAGGCTTTACTACACAATTTTATTTCATTAAGTCAACTCGCTTTTCTGCATTCATAATTTATAGATTGACAAACTACAGAGCCAGCTTGTTTTATGAAACAAGAACCCCTCTGATTTAAGGAATATCTGAGTTGGGGAAGATGGCATGACTTAGTAGGTTATGTACAATACCAAGAGAGAGTCCAAATATCCAGAGTAAGGAAAGGAGGGAATAAATTAGAATTATCTTAGAATTCCCAACCCTGTTTCCAAATATTAGCTGATGTGACAGAGGAACACTGGATAGGTGGGGGAGGAATCGAAAAAGAAGGGAAAGAGAGGGGTATGATTCAGGGAGACCACAGTTTAGCGAAATAGCTTGATGACAAACTTAGAGCTGGAAGGGATCCTAGAAAAGTTTTAGAACTGGAATATTATCTTCCTCGATCATGAGAAGTACAATTTAGTGAAGAGCCCTATCTCCTTCGCTTTGACCTTTGGAATTCTTTTTTTCTCCTGCTGAGAGAGACCCATGAATCCAAACCTCTGAATATTCTCCAAAAGTCCGACTAAAAAATAAAATGTAAAATGGGGATGGGAATCGAGTATCTGTTTTTTTTTAACATTTTTATTACTAAAGGCTTTCGACTCGATCTGCTGGTAGGGGGTCTTGTCTATAGGAACCCAGCTTTGATTCTCTGATGCAAGTCAATGAGATAAGTAAGTTCCCTTTATAAAAATTCTTTTAACTGCCAAGTTTTCTAGAACTTGTTTCCCCTGGAAGGCAAAACCAAGCCCGAGACTTGCTGATTTTGAGCCTCTTTTTCTTTCTCCCCCTCCACTCAGCCCTCTCCCTTCCTGCTAATCTCTTCTCTTGCTCGACAGGAAAGGCAATCTGGCCTTCATATTAATACTTTATTAAATGTACACGTCCCTAAAGATAAACATCAGCCTATTACCGTTTCTCCGTTATAGAGTGCCTGCTTGTCACCGGACAGCTATTTGGGTCTGGTTAGTTTTTCCATCTAACTCCTTTCTGCCGAAGGGCAAGGAACAGATTGAAGATACATTATTGAATGGAGGGGTCGGGAAGGGAGAAAGGAAAAGCGTGTTGAGGGGGAGGATGGGGAGAGGAAGCAGGTTTCATTTTATTTCTGTTGTTCATAGGTTCAATTCTGCTTGTTCTCTGGGAGCTGGAAATGACTGATGTCTCTGGAGACCTGATCCTAGAGGCGAGTTTTCCATAGAGGATGAAGGGTTCAAGTTTATGTTTGTAGGTAATAATGTGATACTGAACAGCTGGCCAGCCTGCTGGGGAAATGGCATTCAGGGGGCAGGCTGAGAAGCAGGGGGCCCTCCTTCCAGGCTCTGAGCACATATTAGCTTTGAATCATCCTGAGCAGAGCAGCAGCCCTGGGCAGATCCAAGGGGAGGCAGAAGGGAAGCATCATGATCCTATAGGATTTGGGATCCTCATGGAATATAAGCTTCATAGGGCTAGGGCTAGGGATTGAACCTGTGATCCCAATGGTAAACGAATAAATGAATGAATTTTTAAAATTTTATGCTCTATCTTGGTGTTCAAAACCTTTCATGATCTAGCCCCAATTTACATTTCTCTAATTTTATCTCCTACTTCCCCCACAATATGCACCCTTGGGGAGAGCAATTATTTTCTCTCAGACTATTATTCTATCCAGTAGTTTTTTTTAATAACAATAACAATAGTAATAGTAATTTGCATAGAGTAAGTTACAGCATGATACAGAGGATAGATTATTGGTTTTGGAATAAGGAAGGGTTGGGTTCAAATTATTTTTCCAATATTACAAGCTGTGCACCTTTGTGTAGGTCACTTAGCCTCTTAATATATATATATATATATATATATAAGGTTAAGTGACTTGCCCAGGGTCACACAGCTAGGGAACGTTAAGTGTCTGAGACCAGATTTGAACTCAGGTCCTCCTGACTTCAGGGCTGGTGCTCTATCCACTGCGCCACTTAGCTGCCCCTCACTTAGCCTCTTAGTAATAGCTCACATTAAGATAGCACCTACCTTGTCTGAGAACTGTGTTAAGCACTTTACAAATATTATCTCATGTGATCCTCACAACACTCTAAGAGGCAGATATTGTTATTGTTCTCATTTTACAAATGAGGAAACTGAGGCGAAGAAGTTAAGTGAATTGACCAAAGTCACATGGCTAATAAGTATCTGAACATGAATTTGAACCCAGGTTTTCCCAGAATTCTATCGACTGTGCCACCTAGATGCTTCTTAGCCTCAGATAACTTGCTAGAAAATGCTTAGTGAGTCACAGATGGATTGCAATTTGCAATCTGTGATCATCCTTGATGGAGAGAGTTCCCTATGCTGATGAGTTTTCTTTTAATCATATAATAAGATGGTGACACAGCATGGCACAATGCATAGAATACTCAGGAATTATATGACTTGAGTTTCCATCTCACCTCTGACACTATCTGTGTGACCTTCGACAGATCATTGGACAAACTCCCTAAGCCTTAGTTTCCTCATCTGTAAAATGAAAGACCTGGATTAAATGACCCCTAAGGTTCCATCTCTCGGATCTTGTGATCCTAATAATAATTCCATCCTCTTCAGGAGTTTGTAAAAAAAAAGTAGTGTGGGGGCAGCACTTTCCCATTTGATAGATCATGGAACCAAGGTTAAAATATTTGTAATCACAGAACATCAGAGTTGCAAGGGACCCTTTGTTCCATCCTCTCATTTTATGGAAAATTTACAGAATCTTAAAATTAGAAGGAACTTTAGTGACCATGTAGTATAATCTGTCCTCCCCACCCCCCAAAAACCCACACCAACACCCAATCAATCATTAACATGCATTGATTAGCATTTTCTATGCACTAAGTCTTGCAATCTTATACAGGTAAAGAAGTTTGGGCTCTAGGGCACTGTCCAAGGTCACTTATAACATTAGCAGGAGAACCAGAAATAGAACACACAGTTTTTTTATTTCTTGAAGTTTGGGTCATTTGTATTGCTTTTCTCTGGACCGTCTCCCAGTTCTCAATTAATAAGTTTACTTATTATTATCTGGATTGTCTCCCTATGGCTTTGTTCTTTTTAGTGGTATGGCTAGATTAGTTTTGAAACCCAGAAATGGAAGCCCTGGGGTTTGATTCCTGGCACCTGCTGGGGCTCCATTTCTTCACCAATGTGATGAACCTCTTGAAAGGAGTGATCACATCTCTCACATATTTTGAATATGTGGAGGACTATTATAGGCTTATAAAAATATGGGTGTTTACAACCTTATTCTCATCATGGGGAAATTGACATTAGGAAAGTACATGATAAAAATCTTATGTACTTTGCAGAATGTAAATAGAGTTTAAAGTAACACTGTCAGATAGCAGAAATGGTGAAGGTAGGAACCAGGGGGATGCCCAAATGGAATTTTCCAACTACTTGGTTTTAGTCTTGGACCCCATTAGGTGCTCTCAAAGAGGCCAAAGTAGATGGGTAAAGAGTTGGTGGAATTAATATCTAGCTTATTTGAAATTAGTTTTAATCAACATCAATGGACAAAAATAAATGACTTTTCCTTGCAGATTGTAAAGATGACAACCAGACACTTCTGGATTTCTCAGGCAGGGTATATCATATAAGTGAGATCTAGAAGAGATCTTGAAGATCATCTAATCCAACCCTATCATTTTCCAGATGAAGAAATTGAAGGCATGGGAGTGAAAACAATTTACCACAGGGACTATAGGCAGTAAGGAGCAAGGTCATAATTTGAAGCCAGGTCCTTCGACTTCAAATTTGGGTTTCCTTCTGCTATTCCCATGGTCTTTTCACAAGGTGACTTCCAATACAAGAAAAATCACAAAGTTGAAGGGACCTTAGAGATCCTATAGTTTCAACCTGGTCATTCTTGAAAGGAGGGAACTGAAGTTAGAGAAACACAAGTGATTTGCCTGGGCTAACAGAGCAAGTTAGTAGCCTTGAACCCAAGTATCTGATTCATAGTCCTGAGTTCTTTCTACTTCAACAGAATGGTTGGAAGTCTCATCGAGAATTTAAATCTCTATTTCCTTTCTTTCTCTCTCTCTCTCTCTGTCTCTCTCTCTCTCTCTCTCTCTCTCTCTCTCTCTCTCTCTAGGTTTCTCTATCTCTCGGTCTTTCTCTGTCTCTGTATTGTCTGTCTGTCTGTCTCTCTCACACACACACTCTCTCTCTCTCACACACACACACAAGTGGAAGTAGCCACTCGTTTTAGCTAAGTTGTTAATCTTGTTTTGGTTTAGTGATTTCTGTGACTCTTTGTAAGGAAAAGTGAATTCTACTTGCTCTTTGGGGCTTTGGGAAGAATCAGAGCCAGGAACAATATTCCTGCCTATGAAGAGAGAACACAAAAATGTCAGCTCACTTTGTAACTTGGCTCAAGTCACTTTCCTTCTCTGGCCTTCAGCTTTCTCTTTTGTAAATAAGGGATTAGACATAAATGATCTTTAAGGGCCTTTCACCTAGGTCAATAGCAGATTAAATAAGTTTCCAGTCCCCTGTCACATAGAGGATATTGCTTGCATGGAATATTTCCACCCAGAAAAGGAGTCATCATCTTCTGAATTCTAAATTGTCAACGATCTCCATTAATAACAACTCAACTTTCTGCAGTTTTTTTTAAAGAGCATTAACAAACATTAGACATCTATCAGGTGCCAGGAGCTGTCCTAGGTGCTAGGGATACAAGACAAAAATTAAACAGTCCTTTTTTGACTTCAAAGAGCTTACAGCAGCTTGTACACAGATGAGGGAATATATACAAAATAAGTTGAAAGTAATTTTGGCACAAAGGAGAATCCACTAACAACCAGGGGAAGTATAGTACATGAACCAGTGGTTGGAAGGAAGGAAGGATTCCAAAAGGAAAGAGAAGTGACATAGAGAGAACATTCTAAGCATGAGAAACAGACTCTATACGTGTGTGTGTGTGTGTGTGTGTGTGTGTGTGTGTGTAAGCTTTCTTCACAATGAATAAGGCAACTATCATTATTTCCACTTAGAAATGGACAGATTGAAATAGAGGGAGATTAAGTGACTTGGCCAGAGTTAATTTAGGTAGACCCATCAAATGTTGGTCTTGGAATAACACCACCACCATCACCACCACCACCACTACAACTTTACAATTATTATGTCATTTGATTCTCACAATGACCCTATGAGATAGATGCTATTATTAATTCCTTTTTTACAGATAAAGAAACTGAGGCAGCGACTTTCTCAGTGTCACACAACTACTTAGTATATAAACATTTAAACTCAGGTCTTCCTAATTCCAGGTTCAGTACTTTATCTACTATGTCACCTAGTTGACTATATTTAGCTATCTCTATGAAAGAGATGATAAATTACAGTGGGAGGGGAACTTAGAAATCAACTAGTTAAATTCTCATATTGTACAGATGAGGAACTGATGTTCCAAGAGGGGACATGGCTTGCCAAAGTCACAATAAATATACTACAGTAAGTAGAATGAGTGAGACTCAAACCCAAGCCCTTTGACATGAAAGCCATGGTTGCCACTGTACCATACTCTTCCTACATGTAACAGCAAACCCTTCCTTTTACTGATGTGGAAACTGAGTCAGAATAAAAGGAAAACTTGCACAAGGTCACACGGCTAATTCATGTTGGAACAAGGATTTAAACTCAGGCATCCTGAACACAAAGCCACCGTTCCACAATAACACATTACATCCTCTCCACTCTGTTGTTCACACAAACCAGCCCCTTCTGAGCAATCATTCCCTTGAAGTCCCCAACCCTTCCTCCCCACCGGCTGACTGAGGAAACAGAAAATGATTAGCTCTGACAATTCCAGAAGGCTTGACTGAAGTATATGCCTAAGGAGATGTGCTATTTGATAGGCACACTCTGGAAAATGCTCAGGTTGGATCATCAGAGCCTTCACCCAGATGGGGGCTTATCCTCTGTCTCTTGGAAGGTCCCTTGGGCTCTGGGTCCCTGAATCTCATTGACACAGTAATTTGGGTTATTGTATTGTTTGTGAATAACTGCAAAA
>JAJPUD010000639.1:73527-148966 GCA_023553655.1 Myrmecobius fasciatus | reverse complement strand
AGGGCCCTTAGAACATAGGATATCAGAGCTGGGAGGACCCTTAGAACACAGAATGTCAGAGCTGGGAGGGCCCTTAG
This sequence comes from Myrmecobius fasciatus, assembly GCA_023553655.1. NCBI lineage: Eukaryota > Metazoa > Chordata > Mammalia > Dasyuromorphia > Myrmecobiidae > Myrmecobius > Myrmecobius fasciatus. The sequence continues at coordinate 148,889 of JAJPUD010000639.1, read as the reverse complement.
AACATGGGATGTCACAGCTGGGAGGACCCTTAGAACACAGAATTTTAGAGGTCAGAGAACAGAATCCCAGAGGTGGGAGGGCTCTTAAAATAGAAAATGTCAGAATTTTGTGGGCCCTTAGGACAAAGCTGTCAGAGCTGAGAGGGCTGGAATGTTTGCAAAATAGAATGTTTGCATCCTGGCAGGAGCCTGGATAAAGAGTTAGGACCTTCCCATAAGATATCTTATAGCTAAGATCAATACTCTGGATGAATTTGTGGCTGATATCAGAAAGAGTATTTCAGTGTGTGTAGTGTGGTAGGAGAGAGCACAGGGGTATAAGATCTGAATGTGAGCTCCAGAACCATTTTCCCTTTTTTTTTTCTTTTAAATGTCTCTAGCATTTAGCTCAGTTCCTAGCAGATAGTAAGTATTTAATAATACTTGCTGGAAGAATTATATTTGAGATGAATGTTAGGTAACACTACCCACTAGTACTAAAAGAAAAAAAAAACAAATTAAAAAACCAAAACTAAAATCCAGTGCCTGCTGTAGAAGGAACCCCCAGTGCAGAGAACCTGGATTTAAGTATACGCTGACCCTCATTCACTGGATGTCACTTTCCTGAAGTTCCTTATTTGTAAAATGGGGGATGTTGTGAGGTTATTTTGAAACTTCCTGTCTCACTAGGTTGAGGAGGAAGGGAATGACATCAGCCTATTCCTGAAAGAGTTTAAGGGAGGAGGAAGATGAAGAAGCTGAAGGTGAGAGGAGGACAGAGGAGAGATAAGAGCCCAGCCTGGTGGTCAGAAGGAACAACAGTGAAGTCTATGAGAGAAATAGAACCCAGTTAATTCAGATATGGGGCAAAGCCCAAGGATAAGAAGGGGAAGGGGCTAAGACACCTTGCTGTCTCCTAGGTAGAGCCCCACATTCCCCTCGGCCACCAGTGACAGAAGTCTTTTCAGCTGCCTCCTTGCATGAGGCACAATGACATAATACAAGACAATAAAATATGAGAAGATGCTACTGAATACAACAAGCATTTCTTCTGGTTTTGTTGTATGCTAAGTGATGGAGAACAGAAAAGTTTAAATAATGACAATATTAACTTTCATGTAGCATTTTAGAATTGACAAAGCTTTTATATGTGTAAATGTATATATGTGTGTGTATGTATATATACATATATGTATGGGGGGGGTTCTCATTTAATCCTCACAACAACCCCGTTAGGTAGGTGCTATTGTTACTCCAATTTTACATATAAGGGAACCAACCCTGAGAAGTGAAGTGACCTTGTCCAGGCTTACATAGCCAATAACTGTCTGAGGTAGGATTTGAACTCTGGTCATCCTGACTGCAAGTCCAATACTCTATTCCATGCTCCACCTGAGTAAGACTGTTCCTGTTCCCATGGAACTCACAGTCTAATAGAAGGCAGCTCTAATATGCCGTGTTGGGAGATGAGAGCATCGGAACTGGGAAGCAAAATTGCTGGAAGCTCTGAAGGACATTAACAAGGCTAAGGGGGAGGCTGTGGGATTGGGATCAGGCAAGGCAATTTCTTGAAAGAAATAGCATTTCTATTAGGCGTTAAGATATGTGTAGGGGTTTGGAAGACCAAGATGGGGAAAAAGTATATTCTGGGTACACACCATTTAACTTTAAATCCATGGCACTCAGTTTTCCAATCTACAAAATGGGCATGAACGTGATCCTGGGATCATAGAACTTACAATGGACAACACCTGACCAGAAAGACTAGGTAGTTCTGCTACAACCTCATTTTATAGTTGAAGAAAACTGAGAACCAAAGTCTCTCTTTGATTTTCTTACAGTTTTCAGATAGTAAATAAAAATATTTCCCATTTCAATGGTGCTTGAAATCCCATAGCGTGGTTCAAAAAGAAACCTTGTCTTTCTCTCCCAAACTTATCCCTCTCCAAGACTTCTCAGCTTCCTTCTGGTCACCCAGTTTATATCCTTTATATCTCTTTCCTCTCTTATCTCCTTATGCAATTGTTTTCTTGGTCTTGTTGACTCATTAACTTATTTCACATCTGCCTTCTTCTCTCCAACATACAACCACTGACATAGTTCAGGCCCCAATCACCTCTCTCATGGACTACCGCAATAGCTTCCTAATTGGTCTCTCTGCTTCTAGTTTCTTCCTTCTCCAATCCATTCTCCACACATCTATCAAAAAATAATCTTCCTAAAGCACAGGTCTGACCATGTTACTCTTTTGTTAGAAAAGCCTCCCTACTACCTAATGGACAGCATGCAAACTCTATAGTTTGGGATTCAATGTCCTTCATAAAACTGCTCCCACCTGCCTTATTCCACAGTACTCCTTGTCACAAACTCTGTGATACACTTCTAGCCGTCCCCCAGATTGGATGCCCAATCTCCCATTTCTGCATTCACATAGGCTGCTCCTGTCTTCTCCACCATGAATTACTTCCCCCTCATTGGAGAGGAATTGTGCTATTGAGAACTGGGCTTATAGCCAAGGGATCCAGGGCTTAATACATGTTCCTGACACTTATTAGCTATATGATCATAAGGAAATTATTTTCCCTCCTTAAGCCTCAGTTTCCTCATCTGTAAATTGGGGATAACAAGACTTGTACCCACCCTGTAAGGTTGGGAAGATCAGATGACATAGAATTTATAAAGCATTTTGCAAAATTTCACTTTTAATATACATGCCAGTTTTCAATCAATAATCATTTATAAAGGACCTGGATATGAAGAAAGGCAAAAAAAACCAGTCCCAACCTTTAAGGAGCTTGTAGTCTAATGGAGAGAGACAACATGCAAACAGCTATGTACAATCAAGTTCTTTACAGGGTAAACTGGAAATAATCAATAGAACAAAGCTTCTAAGAATCATGTCTCTTTTTGATGCTCATCTCAATTTAGCTGAACAAATGTTTATTAAATGTTATTAGGTCGGGGCAGCTGATGGTACAGTGGATAGAGTACTGGCCCTGAAGTTAAGAGGACCTGAGTTGAAATCCAGTCTCAGACCCTTAACACTTCCTAGTTGTGTGACCCTGGGCAAGTCACTTAACCTCAATTGCCTCAGCAAAAAAAAAATAAATAAAATAAAAATAAATAAATGTTATTAGGTTCTAGACAAGCATTTACTACATGTTAGATACTACTTTAGGCAGTAGATAAAGTAGATAAATAAATAGATAGAAGTAGATAAAGCCAAAACTTAAATTAACTCATCCTCAGGGAGTTTACATTCTATTGGGAGGCTGCCATATATACACAGGTAAGTAAAATAGAGGTATAGACAAAAAAAAATCCAGATGAATTTCCAGAGAGAGGGTACTCGGGTGCTATGCTAGCTCTTTTCTGACCTCCCCAGCTCCAAGTTCTGTTTTCCTTCTAAACTTTCTTTGTAGTAGATAAGCACCTGTTGTGTCCCTTTGACTTAAAGTAGGAAGTAAGTTTTTTGAGGACAGAGTCTGTTTCCTTTTTGTTTTTGTAGTCCTTTCATTTAGCCACCATACTTGCTTGACACAAGCAGGTCCTTAATAAATGCTTATTGAGGGCAGCTAGGTGGCGCAGTGGATAGAGCACCAGCCCTGAAATCAGGAGGACCTGAGTTCAAATCTGGTCTCAGACACTTCCTAGCTGTGTGACCCTGGGCAAGTCACTTAACCCCAATTGCCTTAGCAAAAAAAAAAAAAAAGAAATAAATGCTTATTGAATCAAATTAAATTGAACATCTTTTTAAGTATATGAAGCATATATTATTCCCCCCCCCCTTTTTACAGATGGGGCAACTGAGGCTGAGAGATTAAAATTTTGCCAATGGTCAGTGACCTATATAGCACACCACCTTCTCACTCTGCTAGTGGGGTTTGGAGAATAATGTGACCCTGGCCAGGACTGATTCTAGTTTTTGATGACCTTGCTGGCGAGCTGGAAGGTGGTGGGAGAGTGGGGCACAGTTTGATTGTGATAAGGAAAAATTTATCACCTGGTTCCAGGAGACAGACCATCCCTGGATTAGGTAAAGAGAGACAGGATTCAGTCAGACAAAGGAGGCTGTTGTCCCTTCTCCCCCTTCATCTCCCCCTCCACACACAATGGTCCAGGATCCCCACAGAGGAAGCCTGAACCACAGCTCTGGGAACAATCGTAAAGAGAGACTCAGAAATACTTGAATGCAGGAATGATTAGGGAAATAATGGGGGCAGGAGAAGAAGCAGGAGAAAAGGAACCGGAAACAGATGCCAAGTTCAAGATGGAAACAGAAAAACAGGGAGCAGGAGGGAATTAAAACACTGAGGCATTCAGGACAGTGGGAGAAAAACAGAGCCAGATGGAGTAAGCCTCTCCTACCTGTTAGGCTGACACAGATGAACAGCTTTCAGCCCCCTCCCACTCCCATCTCAGAGGATAGTAGACATTGTGACAGGCAATCCTGGGTATTCTCTGAATATCTCTTATATGCCCCATGTAGCGTATTTCCTGCTCTGGACCTGTCAGCTCAAAGATTCTGGCTTCCTTCCCTCTATTTATGGGATAGTGGAAAGAACACTAGATATGAGCCCTGGGTTCATATCCTAACTCTAATAATTACTACTACTACTACTACTACTAATAAAAATTGGGCAAAGTCACATCACTCCTCAGTGCCTCAGTTTTTTATCTATAAAATGGAGAAAAATATTATTCATCTTGGACTTGGGACAGGAAAGTCCTTTGTAAGTATTTAAATGCTTTAGAAATGTGTTAATACCATAACATAGCATTTTTACTCTTTTTGTTGATTGCATTTTGTTTTCTTTCTCATTTTTTCCCTTTTTGATCTGATTTTTCTTGTGCAGCAAGATAATTGTATAAATATGTTTATATATTGAATTTAATATATATTTTAACATGTTTTAACATATATTGGGTTACTTGTCATCTAAGGGAGGGGTGGGGGGAAGGAAGGGAAGATTTGGAATTTTGCAAAGGTCAATGTTGAAAAATCATCCATGCATATGTTTTGAAAATTAAAAAAAAATTAATTAAAAAAATGAATGTTTCAATGTCATCATTGTCACACCTGCCCTCTTTCAGGAAGTCTTCCCTGACTGACAAGTATATGCTGCCCATTCTTTCTGTTTTAGGGGTCAGAGTTGTACCCACAGCTGAGTCTTAGGAGTATGTAGGTAAATATTTAACAACCATTTCTCAGATTAAAAAAAAGTACCTGTTTAGACAATCAAGAAAACAATAAATTAAGGCTGATTTATAGAATTTGATGATTTCCAATATTATTGTTTAATTATTAAATATTAATAATGATTGTCCCTTGAAAGCTTCCCAGCTGGTTCCTTCCTATTTTTTGGTTTATGATGCTTATAGAAGGTCATCCTTATAGGAAATATATGCAGAGCTTGAAGGCCAAAGGAAGGAATGGATTTGTCCGAATAGAGAGCTAAGGGTAGGGGTGGGGCTGAGAGGAATTCAAAAGAAATTGCCCTTAGACCTTTCCTTACAAGGGACCATTGAGTTTTCAGGTGAAGATCTGCTCCAGGAATGGAGGGTTTGCTACTTTTAAAGCAGCCCACTCTGTTCAGCAATATTTCTAATTGCCATAAATTACTTCTCATTTAATCTAAATCAGTTTTTGCAGTTTCTGGTTTCCACGTCAGACAATGACAAGTTACAGGATAGAACATGGAGTGGCAAAGATTTCTCTTGGTCACCCACCTCTCCCTACAGTCATCCTTCTCTCAGAAAAGGCCAATAGAACGGTTTTATTCCAGGTTTTCCACAAGGCACTGACTTCTGGTAACTCTAGTTTCTAGAAACTGGCCCCAAATCACAAATAGACCTTTCCTATCTAGAGTCAACCATAATAAAATTCATTACTATAGATCCTTCAGTCCCAGAGCTAGAGATCATTTTGTCCATTCTACTGCCTCCAAGCAACTATGTACCTAATCATAAGTTCACATCACTCCCTCACTTCCATGGGCCTATTTGCCCCCTCAAAACTTCTCCTCCTTCTCTCCTGCCCATTTTCCAGCTCCCCTCCATGTCTTGTCTTTTCTCATTAGAATGTAAGCTCCTTTAAAGCAAGGACTATTTTGCTAGCCTTTATTTGCAGTCCCCATACCTAACACAGTTCCTGACCCAGCAAACATTTAAAATGCCTTATCTGCTTATATATCTATCTAACCATTGGTTCATAATAGTTAAGGCTATAAAGGACCTCAGCAATTATCTAGTCTAATGATCTCCTCTTAAAAAAGAAATAGATATTTAGAAAGGAGATAGACAGGTGTTCTTTTTTTCTCTATACCGAGATGGAGCTTCAAGTCTTCCCTGCCAGGTATATAGGTCTTTGGACCCGTTTCCTAGACCTACAGATGACTTGATTGTCCTAAACCTTGGCTGTGAGTCACCCAAAATGTTTCTGATGGCTATGCAGCGATTTTCCTTATTATTTTCAGTATTTCACCACTTTTTGGTCATCCCAGAGGCTCCCTGACAACCCCATCACCATGGTAACCACCTCAGTCTGGGATCTCATAGGATTTAGAGCTGAACAGAACATTAGAGGTCACTGAATCCAACCTCCTCATTTTACAGAGAGGGAAATTGAGGACCAAAGAAGTTAATTGACTAGCTTGCTCAAGGTAGTAAGAAACCGAGCTGGGATTTGAACCCATGACTTTAGTGTTCTCCTTTCCATCGGGGAGCAGTGTATACCAAGTTAGGTATCCCCTCCCCCACCTTGACTGAGACCTTCCTCATCTTCAGTTGGCAAGAAATAGCTTGAACAAGACAAAGAGGCAAAAACCCCAAACCCACCTAGACAGGATGTTAGGACATCTGAGTTCTTGGCTTTGCCAAACAACCTTAGCAAGTCAAGAACTCTCTTTAGGATTCAGTTGCCTTAATGGTAAGATGAAGAGATTGGTCAAGATGATCTCTGCTTTGAGCTGAGACTTTTTGTAATCTATCTTCCCAATTCCTGAAGGCTGTTCCCTGCTTCCCTTCAACCCTGCACAGATAGAAAAAAGGGCCAAGAGGAAGAGCTTCAAAGGATGAAGGCAGAGGGCAGATCCATAAAGATATTGTAATTTTCCCTCTTCTCTCTTTCCCTGGGAAAGTTGTCTCTCCCACTAGATTGTAAGCTCCTAGTGGGCAAGACCTGTCTTTTGCCTCTTTTTGTATCTCCAGTGTTTAGCACATTGCCCGGCACGTACTAGGCACCTGTTAAATGTTTATCGATTGACTGACTGAGAAACACAGGCATGAGCAGCCCTTTCTTGATAAGGAGAGCAGAGGATTTGTACTTAGAAAATACAAATTTATTTTATTTTTTATTTTTAAGACAAAGAAATTGACCTTAAATTTAAAATGACTTGACCAAGCTCACACAGGTAATGGACCAAGAATGGAACCCTAACTCTAAATCCCGAGTTCTTTGTGTCACATCACAATACCGCCTGAGTTATAATTCCTATTTAGATTTCAGGGTTATAAAGAACCTTACACAGAATATCTCATTTGATCCTCATAGCAATCCTTGGACAGATGTGAAAACTGATGCCAGAAAAAATGAAGTAATTTTCCTAAGGTTACTAGAAGAGCACAAAGTCAGGATCCAAACTCAGGTCAATGTTTTTGGACAGCCTAATCAGGGGCCTCTCTGACTTACTAGCCCTCCCCTTTGTTTCTTTGTCTCTTCTACAGAAAATGGGAGGAGGGGAGAAGAGGGAGGACTTTAACCTCAATAACAGGGAAAGATGATGGAGCATGATAAGGTCTAGACTAACATGCCCTGTTGGAGATGGCCTGATAGCCTTGGCTATGTCGTACAAGCTCACAAATCCTTGATAAGGCCGTCAGTCTGCCCGCTGCAGTGAGGTGATGGGATGTCTGATTCTGTAGCCCTACCCCACTTCATCTCCCCTTCTACAGCCTGACCTATCTCCTCACCTGCCACTGACTACCCAGGCCATGCTTAGCCAGCCTGTGATTTTTTTGCTTGGAGGATTCAGGACTTCATCATCCAAGAGACAAACCTAGAACCCCAGACCATTAGAGAATATCTAAACAAGACTGTCCCCGAGATTGAGGCTATAGGTCTCTGAGCCTACTATTCTTTATCTGTTTGGTGCAACACCTTGGAAACTCCTTCAGCCCGAATATTATGAAAGATCCCCAAGAGCCTTACAGTCTCAATATTAGCAGCAGCAAAAAACAAGACCAATAATAACAATAACCACAATAATAATAATAATTCACTTCTCTATAGCACTTTAGGACTTATAAAGTGAGTTCCCTATAACAACTCTACACATCTCAAATGAGATCATGAATGAAAGTGATTTGTAAGCTTTAAAGTACTATATAACAATGAGGTATTGTTACCATTATCTCGATAGTCTCATTTTGTTCAACTGAGTTCAGATAGAAAAGGTCCACAGACAACCTCCAACCTCACATTATTCTTTCACACAATATTCTGTGGACTATTGGTGGTGAAATATTACAAATGTAATTACAAGACCAGAAAATCAGAGATTTAATGCTAGAAAGGACCTTTGAGGCTATAGAGTCCAACACCTGCACTTTATGGATGGGGAAACTGAGGCCCAAAGAAATGAAAGGATTGGCCCACGTTACTCAGCTAGTAAGTGGTACAGCTAGGCTTTTTGAACTCAGGTTTTTTTTATACAAAATCCAGCACTTTTTCTATTGTGCTGCACCATCTCTGAAAATGATGATTTTTTTTATAATTGATTAGAAGTATTGAGATGCAGGTGTGTGTGTGTGGGGGTGTGTGGGGGTGTGTGTGTGGGTATGTGTGTTGTTTGTTGTTTAGTCATGTCCAAATCTTCATGACTCCATTTGGGGTTTTCTTAGCAAAAACATTGGAGTGATTTCTCATTTTATTCTCCAGATCATTTTATAGATGAGGAAACTGAGGCAAACAGGGTTAAGGCATTTGCCCAGGATCACACAGCTAATAAGTGTCTAAGACTGGATTTGAACTCAGGAAGATGAAATTCCCTGTCTTCAAGCCTAGTGCTCTGTGCACTGTGACACCCCCTAGCTGTCCACTTCTTTGATAGTCATCATTGAGACCATACTTATGGTAGCTAAGACAATGGAGTCCATAGGTACTTAATTCTATTTCTACATGATTTTGCTGTCTTCTGCTAGGTTTCTATATTTTTTAAAGCTTTTTTATTTCACGTATTTTTGGAGATTATGAGTGTTTGGTATGGCAATAGCTAGTAAAAGTATTGTTCTTAAATTTGCATGGTTTGTTGTCATTATGATTGTTGTATTAAGGGGCACAATGGGTAAAATGGAATCAAAAAGATCTGAGTTTAAATCCAGCCTCAGACACTTATTAGCTGTGTAATGTTGGGCAAGTCATTTAAACTTTGTCTGCATTTTCAGATGAAGAAATTGAAACCATTTCTAGTCATATGAAAAGGTGCTCTAAATCATTATTGATCAGAGAAATACAAATTAAGAGAAGTCTGAGATATCACTACACACCTGTCAGATTGGCTAAGATGACAGGAAAAGATAATAATGAATGTTGGAAGGGATGTGGGAAAACTGGGACACTGATACATTGTTGGTGGAACTGTGAACTGATCCAACCATTCTGGAGAGCAATTTGGAATTATGCCCTAAGGACTATCAAAATGTGCATACCCTGGGTCAGCTAGGTGGTGCAGTGGATAGAACACCAGCCCTGAAGTCAGGAGGACCTGAATTCAAATCTGGCCTCAAACACTTAATATTTCCTAGCTGTGTGACCCTGGGCAAGTCACTTAACCCCAATTGCCTCAGGGGGAAAAAGTGCATACTCTTTAATCCAGCAATGTTTCTAATGTGATTATAACCCAAAGGGAGCTTAAAGGAGGGAAAGGGACCCACATGTACAAAAATGTTTGTGGCAGCCCTTTTTATAGTGGCAAGAAACTGGAAACTGAGTGAATGCCTATCAATTAGAAGATGGCTAAATAAACTATAGTATATGAATGTCATGGAATATTATTGTTCTATAAGAAACGATCAGCATGATGATCTCAAAGAGACCTGGAGAGATTTATAGGAACTGATGCTGAGTGAAATGAGCAGAACCAAGAGATCATTATACACTGCAACAACAAGATTATACAATGATCAATTCTGATGGATGTGGCTCTTTTCAACAATAAGATGATTCAGGCCAGTTCCAATGATCTTGTGATGAAGAGAGCCATTTATATCCAGACAGAGAACTGTGGGAACTGTGAGGATCACAACATAGTATTTTCATGCTTTTGTTGTTGTTTGCTTGTATTTTATTTTCTTTCTAATTTTTGATCTGATTTTTCTTTTGTAGCAAGATAATGTATAAATATGTATACATAGATTAGATTTAACATATTTTTACCATGTTTTATATATTGGATTACTTGCTATCTAGGGGAGGGGTAGGAGATAGGGGAAAAATTGGAACACAAGGTTTTGCAAGAGTTAATGTTGAAAAATTATTCATGTTTATGTGGTGAAAATAAAAAGCTTTGATAAAAATAAATTTTGCTTCTCACCTGTAAGATTGGGATAATAATAACACCAATTTCAATAGGTTTTTGCAAGAATCAAATGAAATAATAGTTGTAAAGTACTTAATCCAATGGCTGATACATAATAAGCACTATATAAATGATAGCTATTATTATATTGCCAATATTAATTCTTATTTTCATACCCATTTTACAGATGATGGAAATGAGTTTGAGAAAGGAGGACTTACTCTTGATCACAAAGCTAATAAACAGAGGGGAAGAATATAAACCCAGGTCTCTTGATTTAATCCTAGACTCTTTCCCATATAAGATTACATTTATTTAATGCTTTATATTTGCACACCCCATTTTCTGCATCAATGCATTTTATGCTCACAACAATTATAGGAGGAAAAAAAGGACACACTTTTATTATCCCTGCTTTGCAGAGGAAGAATTTCAGAGAAGTCAAGTAATTTATCTAATCCAGAATACTGAGTATGTGTAAAAGCTCAGAATTTGAACCCAACTCTTTTCACTTTAGGTCAAGTATTCTCGTTGCAATAGATCAAAGTCATATTGGGCTTGAAAAAATCCAAAAAATTCTATGAGCTGGAAAACCTAAATATTAAACTTATTTTGCAGTTAAGGAGACTGAAGCTTAGTAAAATTACAAACCTTGTTTAAAGGCATACAGTTAATAAGTAGTAGAACTTCCTTGAACCCAAAGTTTTTTGACACCCAATTCAGAACCCTTTCCCCAACACCACTGTTTCTTGGTATATCATCATTTAAGAAGTCTTTAAATCTTCCTTGGATGCAAGGCAAAATTTCTGGGTAAAGTTATATGATCACAACTAGTAAAATTTCAGAACTGGAAGAGACCTCAGGCAGACCTAAGGTCAAATACAGATTCAGGCACTTATTAGCAAGTGATTTAATCTCTATTTGCCTCTGTTGCCTTAATTGTAAAATATGGATAATAGTATCTATATTCCAGGAGGGTTGTAAATATCCTTCCTTTCTCCTCTCCTTCTCCTTCCTTTTTCTTTCCATTCTTTCTGCCTTCCTCTCTCTTCTCTTCTTCCTTTCTTCTTTCCTCCCTTTCTCCCTCCCTCCTTCCTTTCTTCCCTTCCTTCTCCCTCCTGCCCTCCTCACTTCTCTCCTTCCCTCCCTTTCTTCCTTCTTTCTTTCTTCCTTCCTTCCTTTTTTCCTTCCTTGCTTCTTTCTTTTTTCCTTCCTTCCTTCCTTCTTTCCTTCCTTCCTTCTTTCCTTTCTTCTTTTTCTTCCTTCCTTCTTTCTTCCTTCCTTCCTTCCTCCCTGCCATCCTTCCTTCCTTCCTCCCTTCCTTCTTTCCTCCTTCTTTCCTTACTGCTTTCTTCCTTTCCTTCCTTCCTTCCCTCTTTCCTTCCTTCCTGCTTTCTTGTCTTCCTGCCTTTGCTTTTCTTTACAATATTTTGATATTTACCAATCTTGACAGGCTAGGACATTTAAGATAATTGAATAAGGGATAAATGTAATGTATTGCACTTGGGTTAAACAATTCCCTTTCAGAAATATAAGACAAAAGGCATAGGTAGGCAATAGTCCCTCTAAAAAAGATCTGGGGGCTTCAGTGGACCACAAATTCAGTATGACAACAGTGTGATATAGCAATCTTGCAAGAAACTATGACATTCTAGGCTATATTTAGAAACCTTAGCATCTAAGGTTAAGGAAACAACAGTTCCTTTGTACTCTGCTCTGGCCAGATGACAGCTCAAGTATTCTATTCTTTTTGGGTATCACATTTCAGGAGGAACATGCAAGGTAATGCAAGGAAGGGCAAGTAAGAGGGTGAAGGTCATTATATGAGGATCAAATGAAAATAAGTGGAAATGCCTCTATTGCTTCTTCTTTTCTTTCTTCCCTCTCCCTCTTGGTGACCTGGAAGGCTCCCCCAATTCAATAATCACCTCTATGCAGAAGACTCCCGTATTCAATTTTAGTCTCTCTCAGCTATAGTCCCACATCACCAGCCACCTAATTGACACTTCCAAATGGATTCATCTCAACATGTTTTGGATGAAACTCATTACCTTTCCCTTCACCACCATCTAAATTTCATTCACATTCATCTAAATTTCCTAGTCTTTAACCAAAATCCTACTTTTTCCTATGCCTGCCCATTATAGTTTGGGATAGCTCATAGGCTTTTGGATGACCTAAGGTTATTTCTTTTTCTCCAATTTTCTGGACTCTTAGACCTTACATATTATATTATTCTACATTTCTTTGACTCATCTACTTAACTTAGGACCTACATAGTACTGTGCATGTAGTAGACGCTCAATCAATGCATGCTATTATTGCTATTGTATAAACTAGAGGCACTAAACCTGTAGTCTAGATTTGGGAGGAAAAACAATTTGACGCTAATTGAAAGGAAGTTCTGGGACAAGGGTCATGTAGAAGGTGAGGAAGGCATGGACTTTGCCACAGGCTCCATTCCCAATGGGTACTGGGGTTAATTAGACCATTCAACCCTTTCAGAAGTGTCCTGAAGCCAACTTGAACTGGTTGCGGCTGGTTAAAATTTCAGTGTGAGAATTTACTCCTCAGAAGTCAGCAAACACTACAGATCAGGACTTTTTTTTGTTGATTTGTACACTCAAGAAAGTATTGGAGAAAGTGTGAATAATACATATTAAAAGTAAAAATGTGTTGTGGGTATATTATTTTTGAGAGCTGCTTGTTAAACATTTACCAGCACACTTCTGGCTATCCCAGCTATAACATTTCCTCTGTTAAGGAAGTCCTAGTTTCAGTGCTTCACCATTATTAATTTATTGTCTCTGCTTTCACACAATCTCAATATACTTGTATTTTATTTTCTGTGGATATGGTAAAAGTCCCACTCCCAGGTAGTAACTCAGACTTCCCAGCGGTGATCCAATCAGGGGCCATATTTTACTGGTGTGAACTAATCCAAGGGTTATATTTCATAGGGGCGATCTAATCAGTGGGCTTCATTTCCAAGGTGGGGATCTAAATGCCTGCTCGTATTTCAGAGCTTGCGACCTAATCAGTGGGCAATATTTCACCATGGGGATCTAATCACAGGGCTATATTTCATGGAGAAGAGAGATCAGAAGGGTTCAAAGTGACTTTGGGAGGGTAATTTTTTTTTTTTAAAGACATGGTGCTATCTGGAAAGTGCCTAGTCAAATGGGTCATTATGGCTGAAATCTCCATTCAAAACTCACTGGCTTGGTCAGTTCTGATGTAATCATAATTATCAATGCCTATGGTGACTTTTTAATTTTTTGGTTATTGTTTTTGACCCAAATCTGTAACTTTATTGGTGCAAGTAGCATATGGTGGGGAAGCAACCTCAGTTCATCCAGATCTTTCACTTCCTCTCTCATAATGGTGCCGGGGACACTGACAGATTGAGTGACTAGCCCAGAGTAACACAGTTAGAATGAAGAGTTTTTCCTGACTGGATCTAGCTCACTTTCTATTATTTACCATTTACCACATTATCTTTGCACATGAGGTAAAATATAGAGATACAGAGATTTTGATGCTTTCTTATGCTACTTTTTTGGAGTGTGGGGGAGAGTTGCAAACCTTCATGGGCCATTCACTTCAGGCCTATGCCTTACTTGAGATCACACCACATTTTAGAAAGGGGATTGTCAAACTGGAATCCATCAGGGAAGGGTAACCAAGATGAGCAAAGACCCAGAGGACATCCTATATGAGAATAAGTTGAACTCATTTCCTTTGGAGAAGATCAGATGTGGGTGAGAAGGGGAAGGGAAACGACATGACATCTGTCCTCACCTATTTGAAAGGTTGTCATGTGAAACAAGAATTAATATTTGTTCTGTTTGGTCTCTAGTAGTAGAAGCAGGGGCAGTGAGTGGGATTTTTAAAGCACATTCAACAGCAAGCTAAAGGGGGGGAAAGTGTCCTCACAATCTAAATTGTCCAAAATTGGAATAAGCTCTCTTCACAGATTGTGAGTTCCCTATGACTAAAAGTATTCAGAGTCTGGACAATCACTGGAGGGAAGGGTTTTGAGGAATTATTTATATTGGACATTCTTCCAGCTTTGAGGATCCAGGAATCCAGCAGTACCTCCCTGAGACTTCTTATATGTTAATAGACCCAGGAAGAATGACTATAGGAACTCCCACACAAATATTTGTTGACTCATTTCCAATTGTGAAAATTTAGAAAATTACTTTTCTTTGGAATAATAATGTTGACTCTCCATAAAGTCAAATTTAAATAAGCCGGGCCTTCTTTCTGGTTTCTGCAAAGTGAGAGTCTTAAAACTTTCCAAATTGATCTGCGTGATCCAAAAATCACTCAGTCATCCACCCACCCACCATTCTCTATGCTCACCATGAAACAAGCACTCTGTCAGGTGTGGGGTGTAAAGATAAAAATGAGATGGTCAATGCCCTCATGGCATTTCCCATTCTACTGGGGACATACTGAGGTTTTCCAAAAGAGCGGGATAAAATGATATCTCATAGTTGATTTGGGCCAGTTCCAATGGTCTTGTGATGGAGAGAGACATTTGCACCCAGAGAGTGGACTGTGGGCACTTTGTGTGGATCATAATGTAGTATTTTGACTTTTTTGTTATTATTTGCTTGCATTTTGTTTCCTTTCTCATTTTTTTCTTTTTTGATTTGATTTTTCTTGTGCAGCATGGTAATTGTGAAAATATGTGTAGAAGAATTACACATGTTTAACATATATTGGATTGCTTGCTGTCTAGAGGAGGGAGTAGGGGGAATAAAGAGAGAAAAAAATTGGATACAAGGTTTTACAAGGGTGAATATTGAAAACTATCTATACATGTGTTTTGAAAGTAAAAAGTTTTATTAAATTTTTTTTGAAGTATCTCATAGCTTAGAAATCTTCAACATACCACCAGGCTTGAGTTAGTCCATTATAATTATGCCATATCTCCAGTATGGCTGATATACCAAGAGTAGAGTTTTTTGGACCACAGACTGCTAGAGCTAAAAGGAATCCAAAAAACCTGGAGAGCCCAAACAATAACACAGCAGTAGAAGCTGGATTTGAACCCCAAATATTCCTCTAACTATTCCTATCATCTTTCCTTTTACACCTCTAATCTATCAATACCCAAGTTTTGTTCTTAGATTGGATCTTGCAGATGGAGTGAAAAAATATATAAACACATAATGTAAATATGCATGTGTATGTTTATGTCCATAAATTTCTTTTGAATTTTTCCTTCTCTACCCCTTCCATAGGGACTATAGATCTTCCATTTAGGAATACAGAGCTAGAGGTAGAAGGGATTTCAAAGGCTATCTTATCCAACCCTTCATTTCAAAATTGAAGAAACAGAGACTTAGTTCAGGTGATTTGCCAGTGGTCACATAGATATTAAGTTTCGGAGGTGGTTTTTAGAGCCAGGTCGGTTGACTTCCACTGCTCCTTCCACCCAAATATTGGTTGACTTTTAAACATGGAAATAGCTCTTAATATTGGTTCAAATGATAAAAATAAAGCCAATTGAAATGACTTTCGAAGGTCATCCAGTGAGTTAGTAGCAGGGAAGGCATTTGAATAAACACTTCAGAATACTGTGATTTCATCAGTGTGTGCAGTCACCCACAGAGTCACCTTTCTGCAACTTAGTTCCAGTCTTCAGGAGTTTCTATGGGTTTTTAAAAAAATAATAACCCCTTATAACTAGCTAAGTGATAAGCATCTTTGGATTGAGCTTGTCTAGTCTTTGGATGAGTAGCATAGATTCTAAGGATCTCTCTGGGCCTACTTTTCTTATTCATGAAATGATAGAATTGAGGTCTATGGCCCGTATGTCCCCTCCTAGCCCTAAAAATCTCTGATCCTATAATCCCATGATCTTTCCTATGTTTGGTCTCACCAACAGAGTCCATGTATCCTGTTCTCAGATTTCAAGAACCCAGGGTTATCTCCTAGACAAGATGAGACATCAAGAAACTTTAGAAGAGATCAAATAATAAAAGCTGACATTTATATACCATTTTAAGATTTGCAAAGTACTTTACATTAATCATCTCATTTAATTCCTAGGACAACCCTGTAGGCAAGCACTACAAGCATTATCAATTCCATTCTTCTGATAAGAAAATGAAGGTGCAGAAATATTAAATAATTTTCTCACAATCATATTCCTAGTAAGTGTCAGACGTGGAATTTGACGTAAAGACAAAAATAAAAGAATCCCAACTCTCAAGGAGCCTACTTTCTCTTAGGAAGATACCCAGGTTTTCCATAAGCATAGAAAAAAAATATGCAGATCTCTCCAATAGTCTTTCTTCTATATCATTTACAAGTTTTTTAACTATTTCTTTTTCTTCCTTTTTACATCATTATCATTTTCTCTTCCCTACTACTAGGATTCTTTTTAAAAACAAATATGTGAAATTTTGCAAAACAAACCATCACAATGACCATGCCTGACAGCATATAACCTATTCCCTACCTGTAGACTACCACTTTCCTACACAGAGAATAAAAGAAGGTTTCATCATTAGTCCTTTGAATTCAAATTCATTGTTCAATTCAACAAGTATTTATTAAATATTTGCTATATGTTAAGGCAGTTCAATAGGTCCAAAGGAAAAAAAATCCTAATTATTTTATATTTACTTATAATCCTTGCCCTTGATGAACTTGCTTAAAACTGTAGGAGATATGATGTTAAATAGATAAGTAAATATAAAATTATCAAGCTTGGTTATTGCATCAGTCAGAGTTCTGCTAATACTCATCCATTAATCAAGCATTTATTATTTACTTTTTGCCAGGTATTGTGCTAATTGTGCTCACTGTGTATATGATTCTCCTTGTTCTGCCTATGTTTTTCTGCGTCAATTAATATGTTTTCCTAAATTTCTTTGAATCCATTATATTTATTACTTCTATAGTCATATTCTGCTAAAGCATATACAACAATTTGTTCAGCTATTCCCCAAATGATGATAGTTTACTTTGGTTCTAGTTTATTTTGGATACCACAAAAGTGCTACTATAAATAATTTGGTAATATGAGAACTTTACTTCTATTTCTGGGGGCATCTTCAGAAACAGGCTTCTCTCTCACACATATACTAATTGGTGACAGATGGATTGATTCAGCAAATGCCTTGAAGTTCCTGAGAGGCTAGCAACATCAGCTTAAATATCTATGTGGGCCCATTAGCTTCATTTTACTCTGGGGCCACATGGGGGTACTTTTGTCCTTCTCTATCCATTTTGCCGATGCCTTTGGTCAGGAAAAGGACCAGAAGATAAGAGGGTGGAAGGCACACAGCAAACAGAAGTTGGGGAAGCAGCATTCTCCTTGAATGAGAAGCATCCTTTCACAGAAGTTAGGATTCCTCTCCTAGTAGAGTTCCACAGCAAGTCAGGTTTGGTTTATCTTTGGGACAAGGTGATGTTCCTTCTGTTCCACAAGAAAAGCTTGTCAACCTGCCATGGGGCTGAAACTTGTGTAAGATGGAAACCAAAAGATGCTTTTACTTGTTTGAATCTTGCTCAAGGAAAATGATTAAGGGTTCAGAGGGATTAATTTATGAGGGAAGATTAAAGGAGTTAAATCTGTGTAGCTTGGCTTAGCCACGGTTGAAATTGGGGACCTCAGAGACATTTCCAAATATTTGACAGTATGGCAAACCTTGGAGGGAACAGCATTGTTTGACATGGCAGACAGGAGGTGGGGCATGGTGGAGGAGGGAGGGAAGTGGGAGTACAAAATCAAGAAATCAGAAGACGTTCCCTTATGAAATTATTTTGTTATTTCTGATAAGGTTCCTTGGAAGTGATGGAGCTACCATAACCCAGTTTGGTAATATCATGGACTCCCCATGCATTCCCAATCTGTCCTCATCCCTACTCCAGGACACAAAGACCTATGTTCAATTCAATAAGTAATTGTTATTGTATGGAGTATATGCCTATATATGTACTTATTGTTTCTATCAACCAGACTATAAGTTTCTTGAAGGCAAAGACTGTTTTTACTTTTGTCTTTGTAGTCTCAGTACCTAGTACAATACATGGCATACAGTAGGTTTTTAATAATTATGTCAATATTAGCTAGAATTTATTAAATCATTTCGGATTTGTAAACTACTATACAAATATATGATTTTTTCTTTATAGCAGTCCTGGAAGGTGAGTGCAATCATAACTCCCATTTTACAAATGAGAAAACTGAACCAGGAAAAAATTAAATGACTTGTCTAGGGTCATACAGCTAGTGTCTAAAGCCAGATTTGAATTCAGGTCTTCCTGACTCCAGGCCTCACTTTCTATCCACTGTACCACCTGGATGTTTTTAGCAGGTTGTTGATTGATTGCTTTGTTTCCTTTAAACAACAGTAAACAATCTTTTTCAAAATCCTGATCTTGTTCTAAGGCTTTTATGTGTGTGACATGGACCTTTTTAGCAGCTTGATAAAGTTTTGATCTCTTTGTCAGCATAATATTTTATATACATGAAGCACAGGATTACAAAGGAAAGGAATGATATTTTAAGTTATCAATTTAAAAAAATGGGTTCATTTTCCCTAGGTAAAGAAAAATTGGTTTCTTTACCAAAAGGAAGAAAAAAAAAGTTGTGGTGGTTTCAGACTAGACAAGGGTGGATGGTAGTGGGAGGAAAAGGAGGAAAAGGAAGAAGAGGAGAAGGAGGAGAAAGAGAAGAATGAAGAGGAGAAGGAAAAGAAGGAGGAGAAGAAGAAAAGGAGAAGGAAGAGAAGGAGGAGAAGGAGAGGAAGAAGAGGAGGAGGAGGAAAGGAAGAGGAGAAGGAGGAGGAGAAGAAGAAAAAGGAGGAGGAGAAGGAAACAGGGAAAAGAAGAGAGGGAGAGGGAGAAGGAGAGAGATAGAGAGAGAAAGAGAGAGAGAGAGAGAGAGAGAGAGAGAGAGAGAGAGAGAGAGAGAAGAGAAAGAACCTTGAACAATCAGCCCAGCTTACTCTGATGCCTCATTGTTATGTGAAGGTGAACTTAGGTTCTTGAAGACTGTGCCAACGTAGCATAAGCTCTGGCAGATCTTACCCCACTGTAAAGGCTTCCCATATGACCCCAGTCACAGACTGAATATCATTTCTGAAGATCCGCATAGTTAGGTACAGAGAGCACACTGACCACCTGGTGATGAATTTTTTGACTACTGGCAATTTGGACAAGATGGGCAGTCATGGTTGGGTTGTGGTTTGTATTATTAGAGGAATCTTCCAAATTAATAAGTTCACAGATGCATTTGTATATTGTATGTATGTATATGGACAGCTTTCCATCTCACCTTATTCAGATTCAGAACCTTGGATAGAGGAAGCTGGGATGCTGAACTTACTATGAGTAAGAACTTTTAGAGTCAGTGTCAGATCAGACACTAGTTGTGAGACTTTAGGCAAATCATTTAAACTTGTTTGCCTCAGTTTTCTCATCTGTAAAATGAGCTGGAGAATGAAGTGGGCCTTCTCTCTGCCAAGAAGCCCCAAAATGGGATCATAAGGGGTTGGACACAACTCACTGGCATCTCACTGAAGCTAGCCTTTATTGCAGTGCCATTATGAGATTATTAGAGGCAGTATGGCATTAATAGAACACTGCACTGGAATTGGGAGAGAGCTGAGTTCAAATGCTGCTTTTGACACTTATTGGTCATATAAATTTGAGTACATTATTTCAATTCAGTTTTTTCATCTAACAAATTGCAGATTCCAGAATAGAAGGCATCTTAGACATCATCTAATCTCATGCCCTCGTTTTATAGATGGACAAACCAAGGCCTAGAAGGATGAAGTCACAGATCTGTACTAGGAATGAGGAATTCTGGACTGTTATCATGGGATACCTATCAAGAGCCTTATAAACTGTAGCTGGTGATACTGGCCATCCTCAGCAGAGTGTTTTTTTTTTTTATTTGTTATATAAGCTTTTTATCAGTTCTGACTGTTTCATCAGTGGCTAATAACCTGAGGGGATTTGAGAATTAAGTGTACCTGCAGGTTCTTTGAGAATCAACACAGTACAGGAAATAAACCATTCTTGATTTTCCATTGGTCTCCAATGCCAGTTTTGTCACTTAATAGCTGTGATCTTAAGCAAGTCACAACATCTCCCTACCTCAGTTTCTTCATCTGTAAAATGAGGTGGCTGAATTAGATAGTTTCAAAGGGCCTTTTAACTTTAACTTTATGAGCCTATTAATTAGAGGAGCTGGGTTCAAATGATATATTCCAATGACTACATGTTGATCTTGACCACATCATTTGAACTTTCTGCTTTCCTCATTTAAAAAGAGGGAGCTGGACTAGACAATCCTTAAGATTCATTCCAACTCCCAATCTATGATCCCAGAGGAATTTCAGCTATTGTTTTGGAGATTTGGAAATGGATTGTTAGACAATTTACAGGGAAAGAAGAATCAATTGCACTGTAGTTAAGCACTAATTGTTTTTGTAGAATTAAGTTGCACTTCTAACTACTGCATATAATGCAAAGAGTTCCAGCTTTGGGTCCAGGTGCACACTGGATCAGGTGCCAGATCTTGAGTCAGAAAGATCTGAGTTCAAATCTGGTCTCAAACACTTACTAGCTGTGTGATCTTGGGCAAGCCCTTTAACTTCTTTTTGCTAAGAGCAACTATGTCTTTATGAGATAATTTTTATAAAGTTCTAACCACAAAATATGGCACATATATATTACATATATACACATACATACATACATATATCTAATAGTAATTATTAGAAGAGTTAAGTCAGATCCTACTCACTATATCCAGATATTAATTTCTTCAACTGTAACATGAGGAGATTGGATTAGATGTCCTCCGAGATCTCTTTTAACTCTACATCTATGATATTATGATTAGTTTTAGCTCATCATAGTTAAACTCATCAGGAGTTTAATGAGTTATCAAAAGAACACGTGGATCCAGGTGAGCCTATTGGGTTTGAGGAAAAAGATTTCCAGGAGACTTCTCCGACATAAAAGTACTCATGGGAGACTTAGTATGTTGCTGCCATCCCCCTTTCTCTCTATCTTCTGTGTTGTGGCTATGTTTGGTGTCTTCCCAATGGCTGGAGCAGCCTTTTGGTAGAGGGGAATCTTTGATGAAAATGCTTTTTTTTGAGAGAGCCTGGGGCTATGAAAGGCATAGAGGGCCCAGGATCACAAGATGGCTGAGACCAAGCACAAGGAAGGCTCCTGCCTGAGTGGGGCATGAGGAGCCTCCAGGGGCTCTCAGGGGCTGCATTTAGAACAGGACACAGTTCAGGTCATCCTATTATAAAGAGGGCATTACTGAAGCAGAGCAAGACAATGAGAGGTTTGTCAGGGGAACTAGGGGCCAAGACATTTTGCAGAGAGTGAACGAAGCTCATTCTGGCACCTGGTGGATATGGAGAATGTGATGTGCTCACAGTAAGTGTTGATACAGTGGGGACATCAGAAGATGAGTGACAAGAGGGGACCAGGGATCTCAGTGCCAGTGTAACAAGGGCATTTACAGGGGCCAAGGAATGAATGGCAGCCTCTTCAGCAGCCTCAGAGAGAGACAGAAATTAAGCCTGCTGCCCATCCTCACCCCCTTTTGTTGCATAGGCTCATTGATCATGTTCTTGAACTGGGATGGGACCAGATAGACATTCAAGTCAAACTACATCATTTTACAGATCAGGAAACTGTGGTATTGCAAAGGAAGGTGACTTGGTTAGAGTCACACAGCTAATAAAGGTCTAAAGTGATTCTTGAAGCTATGTCTTGTTGCATTTTGTTTTCCTTCTTAGGTTGTTTTTTTCTCTTTCTAGATCTGATTTTTCTTGTGCAGCAAGATAACTGTAGAGATATGTATACACATATTGGATTTATCATATATTTTAACATATTTAACATGTATTAGACTACTTGCCATCTAGGGGAGGGGGTAGGGGGAGGGAGGGAAAAATTTGGAACAGAAAATTTTGCCAAGGTCAATGTAGAAAAATTACTCATATTTTCTGTAAATAAAAAAAGCTTTAATAAAAAAAGAAGCTATGTCTTCTTGACCCCAAGTTCAGGCTGCTATCTTCTTTATCACCTAATTACCCAACTAGTGTTAGAAGTACAGGAGAGCTTAGGAATTAAGTCTAATCACCTCTTGTTACAAAGAAAGAAACTGAGGCAAAGAAGGGTTAAAAAAGACTTAGTCAAAGTCACATGGCAAGTTAAGGATAGAGTATAAACTTCAAACCAAGCCTTCTGGCTTTCAATCAAAGTGTGAGGGCTCAACTGGGGTTCAAATGCCAACTCAGATGTTTAGAAATTGATTCTGGATGAGTCATTTAACATAAGCCTTAGGTTTTGGTTGTTGGTTTTCCTTCTGTTAGAAAGGGATGACAATAGCACCTACCTCAAAGCATTGTTGTGAAGAATGAATAAGATAATATATGCCAAGTGTTTTGCAAACCTTAAATGTACAATGTAAATAATAGCTATTTCATTACCTTTTGGGCACTACTACGCTGCCATACTCAATTTACTGCCCCTTCCCTGTGGCCTCATTAGGGTTGGCTAGAAAGAAGATAAAACTTGGGTACAGGAATAGAGTATCAGAGTCCCTGAACCCACATTCCCTCCTGAAATAATACAGCCCGGTGAAACATGAAATAGGAGTGAGTTTTAATTCTTATCAGCCATGTGATCTTAGGCAAGTCATTCCCTTCTCTGAGTCTCAGTTTTCTCATCTGTAAAATGGTGATAATTATACTTTTATTTTCCACCAGATTCACCATACTTCCAATCACCCCTCTTCAAAACCTTGAAGTTAGCTCTGATTTCCCTCTTCCTCAACCTTCATTTGCAATGAATTACTAAATCTCAAGTGCAGCTAGGGGATGCCATAATGCACAGAGTTTCTGGTCATGGTTAGCAAGACTCATTTTCCCGAGTTCAAATCTCATCTCATATAATTACTAGCTGTGTGACCCTGAACAAGTCACTTAATTTTGTTTGCCTCAGTTTCCTCATCTGTAAAATGAACTAGAGAAGAAAATGGAAAATCACTCTAGTATCTTTGCCAAGAAAATCCCAAATGGGACTATAGGGGGTTGCCAAGAAAACCTCAAATGGGGTCATGAAGTCAGGGATCTCATCAATTCTTCCTCCACAAAACCACTCACACATCAGGTCCCCTTATTCCACTCATAGGGTCACATTTCAAATTCAGACATTCATCATCTCATATCTGGACTCTTGTAATAGCTCCTTAATTTGCCTTCCAAATTCTAGCTTCCCTGCCTTGGACCCTTGCCCCCATTTCCAATCCATCCTCCAAAGAACTGCCAAAATAATCTTCCTCAAATACAAGCCCGACTATGTCATCCTCCATTCTCAAGAGGTTTCATTGACTCCCTTTCTTCTCTAGGATAAAATACAAAATCTTCAGCTTGTCATTTAAGATCCCCTATAATTTGGTTTCAACTTCTCTTTCCAGGCTTATTTTACATTATAGATCTCCTTTAATCACTTTATATTCCAGTCCAAATTGATCTCCTTGTTATTTTCCATCCAAAGCCTTTCTTTTCCCAGGTCTCCAGGTTTTCAGAGACTGTGGTTTTCCACATGTTCTTTTGCTATACCATCTTTTAGAATCCTTACTTTATTTATGGACTCAGCTCCTGTGCTGCTTCATCTCGGAAGTCTTTTTCTGATATCTTAGGTATGAGTACCCTTCCTTAAATTATGATATATATATATATGTATATGATTCTTTTTGAGGGAAGGGACTGTTCTTTATTATTTAGAGTTGGGGTGAAGGATCATTATAGCCCCAATGTCTAGCACATTTTGGGGAGAGGGTGTCAGTGGAATCTGATTTTACTGGAGTAAGAAACATCCTATATAAGGATATCAGCCTTGATGTACAATTTTATAGCCTTAGAGAGTGATCTAAGACACAGAGTTCAGCTCAGTCCAATGTCCTCCTAGAGGCTTTTCCTGAGGCCCTGTCATTCAGGACCTCTTAGCCTGGACTCTACAGATAGATCCCCATGGATAGATTGTGGAGGTCCAAGGGAAAAAAATAAACCTTTATTTTTGATGATTTTTTTGTTTCATTTATAATCATATGAATTTAACTTTATGTATTAAAAAGACATTATTCTAAGAAATGTTCAATAGATTTATAGTCCTAAACCCAAAGCAGTTAAAAACTACTGTCCTAGTGGCTAATATCCCTCCCCGATCACTTTGTATTATATATTAAATGGATAACACATGTATGTATATTATATGTAACACATATGCACAAGTACACAAGCATACATTTCATTTTTCAGTTGGGTCTAACTCTTTGTGATCCCATTTGGAGCTTTCTTGGCATAGATACTAGTTTGGTTTGTCATTTCCTTTTTCATCTCATTTTATAGATGAGGAAACTGAGGCAAATAGGATTAAATGACTTGCTCAGGATCACAGATCTAGTAAGTGTCTGAGGCCAGATTTGAATTTAGGAAGATGGGTATGTTAAATGCAAGTTTCTTGAGGGCAAAGAATATTTCACTTTTGCCTTTGTATCCTTAGTACACAGCAACAATAAATGGCACATAGTTGGCACTTACTAAATGCTTAATAATAATAGCTAGCATGTATGCAGTATTGCAAAGTACTTTATGAATATTATTTACAGCCCTAAAAGAAAGGAGCTATTATTATCTCCATTTTAGAGATGAAGAAATTGAGAGAAACAAAGGTTAAGTGGCAGCTAACAAGAGTCTGTGGCCAAATTTGCTCTACCCACTGGCCACTTATTGGCCTAGTCATTGATTGACTTGCTTGTTGGTATGGTGATACAAATCAGGAATTCAGTCTTAATAGATATCTCAACATATTGTGATCATCTATTCCAATCTTCTTGTTTTATTTTATTAAGGGTCAGAAAATGTTAATGAGACTGCACCAAAAATAAGGAAAATTTTAAGCAAAATTTAAGCCAGGCATCAGATTCCAAATCAGCACTTTATTACACCACAACAAGATTTGGAAAGTAGATGGGCTGCAGAATTAAAAGAAGAAGAACAACAACAAATGACCTTGAGAGCTCAGTCAATAAATTATCCAAAAATAAGAGTATTATCACAGATGAAACTGTCTCCTACATTTTCCCCAATATAACATTGATTCATAAAAACTTAAGAACCAAAATGAGCTAAAATTTGTAAAGTGCTACACACACCTTAAAAGTATTATATAAATGCTAGCTATTGAGGCTGCTGCCTCCACCACCACCACTACTATTGCTATTGCTACTGCTGCTGTCACCTATTACTACTACACTTCCACTGCTGCTGCTGTTATTATAACTACTGCTGTTGTTGCTGCTGTTTTCCCTGCCTCAGCTAATTGATAGATAGACTGATAGAGAGACAGAAATATAGACAGAGATAGAGATGAATATGTAGAGAAATATAGATAATAGATGTAGATGAATAGTTTAGATATAGGAATATTGAAATAGATGATAGATATAGATGGATAGATAGAGAAAAGAGAAAGAGATAGCAAGATTTATAGAGATAAAGATATATACATATAGATGGATAGAGAAAGAGATGGCTGAATAAAGGTTTTGATAGATATAAGAGAAAGATTATAAATAGATAAAGAGAGATATAGACAGATGGATAGAGGGAAAGAGATAGATAGATGATAGATAAATGGATAGAGTGATAGAGATATATAGATGAATAAAGAAAAAGGGAAATATAAATGGTTGGGAAGATGATAATGTAGAGGGATAGAGAAAAAGAGATATAGATATATTCAGAAGGGAATATGTATAAACATACATATGATTATTTATGTGCATGTTGTCTCCTCCAATAAAATATAAGCTTCTGAAGGGCAAGAACTGTTTTAATCTTTTTCTTCAAGTTCCCAGTACCTCATTCAGTGCTAGATATGTAGAAAGTGTATTACATCACCAACAAAATGCAACAGCAAGAGATACAAAGAGAAATTCCATTCAAAATAACTATCGATAGTATAAAATATTTGGGAATATATCTGCCAAGGGAAAGTCAGGATCTATATGAGCAAAACTACAAAACACTCTCCACACAAAGTCAGATCTAAACAATTGAAAAAAACATCAAGTGCTCTTGGATAGGTTTAGTGAATATAATAAAGATGGCAATACTACCTAAACTAATCTATCTATTTAGTACTATACCAATCAAACTCCCAAGAGATTATTTAACTGACCTAGAAAAAATAACAACAAAATTCATCTGGAAAAACAAAAGGTCAAGAATTTCAAGGGAATTAATGAAAAAAATGCAAATGAGGGTGGCCTAGCTGCACCAGATCTAAAACTATATTATAAAGCAGTGGTCACCAAAACCATTTGGTACTGGATAAGAAATAGAGTAGTGGATCAGTGGAATAGGTTAGGTACACAGGACAAAATACTCAATGACAATAGTAATCTAGTGTTTGATAAACCCAAAGACCCCAGTTTTTGGGATAAAAACTCACTATTTGACAAAAACTGCTGGGATAATTAGAAACTAGTATGGAAGAAATTAGGCATTGGCCCACACCTAACACCATATACCAAGATAAGGTCAAAATGGATTCATGATCTAGGTATAAAGAATGATATTATAAACAAATTAGAACAATGTAGGATGGTTTACCTCTCAGACCTGTGGAGGGGGATGGAATTTGTGACCAAAGAAGAACTAGAGGTTATCATTAATCACAAAATAGATAAGTTTGACTATATCAAGTTAAAAAGTTTTTGTACAAACAAAATGAATGCAGACAAGATTAGAAGGGTAACAGTAAACTGGGAAAAATATTTTTACATCCAAAGGTTCTGTCTGATAAAGGCCTCATTTCTAAAATATATCGAGAATTGACTCAAATATATAAGAATTCAAGCCATTCTCCAATTGATAAATGGTCAAAAGACATGAACAGACAATTTTCAGATGAAGAAATTGAAACTATTTCTGGTCACATGAAAAGGTGCTCCAAGTCACTATTGATCAGAGAAATGCAAATTAAGACAACTCTGAGATACCACTACACACCTGTCAGATTGGCTAAAATGACAGGAAATGATAATGATAACTGTTGGAGGGGATGTGGGAAAACTGGGACACTGATACATTGTTGGTGGAACTGTGAACGGATCCAACCATTCTGGAGAGCAATTTGGAACTATGCTCAAAAAGTTATCAAACTATGCATACCATTTGACCCAGCAGTGTTTCTCTGGGCCTATATCCCAAAGAGATTTTAAAGGAGGGAAAGGGACCCACATGTGCAAAAATGTTTGTGGCAGCCCTTTTTTTGTAGTGGCAAGAAACTGGAAATTGAAAGGATGCCCATCAATTGGAGAATGGCTGAATAAATTATGGTATATGAATGTTATGGAATATTATTGCTCTGTAAGAAACGACCAACAGGAGGATTTCAGAGAAGCCTGGAGAGACTTGCATGAACTGATGCTGAGTGAAATCAGCAGATCCAGGAGAACATTATACACAGAAACAAGACTATACGATGATCAATTCTGATGGACATGGTTCTCTTCAACAATGATGTGATTCAAACCAGTTCCTATTGTTCAGCGATGAAGATAGTCATATACATCTAGAGAGAGGCCTGTGGGAACTGAGAGTGAACCACCACACAGCATTTTAATGCTTTCTGTTAATATCTCCATGCATTTTGTTTTCCTTCTTAGGTTGTTTTTTCTTCTTCTCTTTCTAGATCTGATGTTTCTTATGCAGTAAGATAACTGTATAGATATGTATACATATATTGTATTTGTCATATAATTTATCCTATTTAGCATGTATTAGATTACCTGTCACCTAGGGGTGGGGGGTGGGGGGAAGGAGGGGAAAAGCTTGGGAAAAAAAAGTTTTTGCAAAGGTCAATGTAAAATATCACTCATATGTTTTGTAAATAAAAAGCTTTATTACAAAATAAGAATGAAAGACTAAAAAAAGTGTATTATTAGTTGCTTGTGGATTGAGTGTTATAGATAAGTAAAGAGAAAGGAAGACTGTAGTACTCCAGACATACAATAACCATGGCCATCAATTTGGAACTATGCCCAAAGGGCTATCAAAATGTGCATACCCTTTTATTCGGCAGTTTCTATTGAACTTGTAGTTGAAAGAGATCATAAAAAGGAAAAGGGACCCATATGTGCAAAAATGTTTGTGGCAGCCCTTTTTTGTAGTAACAAGGAATGGAAACTGAGTGGATGCCTGTAATTGGAGAATGGTTGAATAAATTATGGTATATGAATATTATGGAATATTATTGTTCTGTAAGAAACAATCAGCAGGATGATTTCAGAGTGGTCTGGAGAGACCTATATGAACCAATGCTAAATAAAGTGAGTAGAACCAGGAGATCATTATACACGGCAACAACAAGATTATATGATGATCAATTCTTATGGATGTGGCTCTTTTCAACAATGAGATGATTAATGCCAATTCCAATGATCTTGTGATGAAGAGAGCCATCTATACCCAGAGAGAGGACCGTGGGAACTGAGGGTGGACCACAACATAGCATTTTCATTCTTTTTGTTGTTGGCTTGAATTTTATTTTCTTTCTCATTTTTTCCTTTTTGATCTAATTTTTCTTGTGCAGCAAGGTAATTGTATAAATATGTTATGCATATATTGAATTTAACATATATTTCTACCATGTTTAACATATATTGGATTACTTGATTGAGGGGGAAGAAAGGGGGTAATTGGAACACAAAGTTTGCAAGGGTCAGTGTTGAAAAAGTATCCATGCATATGTTTTGAAAATAAAAAGCTTTAATAAAAAACAATCATGGCCATAAATTCATAGACTCAAGGAATTTCAGAGTTTGAAGGGACCACAGAGCATCTGGAACTGAACAGAGACTCCTGAGCATTTGGCAGAGGGAGTGAGTTATAGGGAAATCTGAGTTCAAATATCAGTTTTGTGATTTAATAGTTCTGCAACCCTAGATAAGTCATCACCTTCAGGACTTCATCCTCTCTATTTATAAAATTGGGGAACTGAAGTAGGTGGTCTTTAAGATCTCATTTAACTCTAGATCTAAGATCCCATGATGGAGAGTGCAAATGCTGCCTCAGACATTTGTCTTTGGAGATAGAACTACTTCTCTTTATGGTTCTTCAGTCTTATCTTGAAGACTTTCAGTGATAGGGGACTCACTACATTATGAGGCAGCCCATTCTACCTTGATTTATTTTTACTATTTGAAGGTCTCTACCTTCCTGGGCCTCAGTTTCCACATTTATAAAATAAGAGGAATGAACTAGATGACTTTTAAGGTCCTGTAGAGCTCTAAGAGTGAGCTGGGGTTCAGGGTTGCAAGGAGCACCAAGCAAACAGATGGGCAAAGGAAGCAACAGATCATCTCAGACAGGACAGGAGTGCCCACAAAGGGCAAAGACCAATGGGCGGACAGTTCTTTCCCAGCTTTCGTTCCTAGTGTTCCATTCTGTACGCTGCACTTGCTTTTGACAAGTGATGACTTTCATTTCCTTGAATTGCTCTTCCACCCCCCTTTCCCTTTAAATCCAGGGAAAGTGGTGTTTTAATATTAATATTTATTCATGTACTCAATTCTTTCCCTGTTAAATAATTTCTCAGCTGTCGGAGGCTTCCGAAGGCTAATTTAAAACAGGTGTCATGGTTATCTAACTCATGCCCTCAGAATCTGAGAGGGGGGTGGGTGGGAAATTGACATTCATAAGCACCCGCCACCAGCTGCCCTGCCCTCCTGGTGGCATTGGGAAGGCACTCCCCATCTTGCTAGAGCCCCTGGGGATAGGAGGAGGAGGAGAACGTACGGCATCTGAGAGAAGCGAGCACTACTGGAGATGAAAGGGAAGCTGGAGGGAAGAGGGGGTAGGGAAGGATCTATCCGTGTCTCAAGAGCACAAAGACCAGCCCTCCTAGAATCACTGAATGTCAGAATGGAACTCAGGATGTCAGAGGGGGAGGGCTCTTAGAACCCAGGATGTCAGAGCTGGGAGAACCCTTAGAACCCAGGATGTCAGAGCTGAGAGAACCCTTAGAACCCAGGCTGTCAGAGCTGGCAGGGCTCTTAGAACATGGGATGTCAGAGTTGGGAGGGCCCTTAGAACCCAGGATGTCAGAGCTGGGAGGGGCCTTAGAACATGGAATGTCAGAGCTGGGAGGGCCATTAGAACCCAGGATGTCAGAGCTGGGAGGGCCCTTAGAACCCAGAATGTCAGAGCTGGGATTCCCTTAGAACACAGTATATCAGATGTAGGAGAACCCTTAGAACAAAAAAAAATATCTGAACAAGGAAAGAATTTAGAACAGAGAATGTCAGAATGAAAGGAGCCTTTCAACCCAAAATGTCAGAGCTGGGAAGGCCCTTAGAACCCAGGATATCAGAGCTGGGAGGACCTCAGAACCCATAATGTCAGAGCTGGGAGAACCCTTAGAACACAGGATGTCAGAGCTGAGAGAACCCTTAGAACCCAGGCTGTCAGAGCTGGGAGGGCTCTTAGAACATGGGATGTCAGAGTTGGGAGGGCCCTTAGAACCCAGGATGTCATAGCTGGGAGGGCTCTTAGAACCCAGGATGTCAGAGCTGGGAGGGGCCTTAGAACATGGGATGTCAGAGCTGGGAGGGCCCTTAGAACTCAGGATGTCAGAGCTGGGAGGGCCCTTAGAACCCAGGATGTCAGAGCTGGGAGGGCCCTTAGAACCCAGAATGTCAGAGCTGGGATTCCCTTAGAACACAGTATATCAGATGTAGGAGAACCCTTAGAACAAAAAAAATATCTGAACAAGGAAAGAATTTAGAACAGAGAATGTCAGAATGAAAGGAGCCTTTCAACCCAGAATGTCAGAGCTGGGAAGGCCCTTAGAACCCAGGATATCAGAGCTGGGAGGACCTCAGAACCCATAATGTCAGAGCTGGGAGGGCCCTTAGAACCTAGGATGTCAGAACTGGGAGGACCCTTAGAACCCAGGAAGTCAGAGTTAGGAGGATCCTTAGAACACAGAATATCAGAGTTGGGAAGGACCTTAGAACATAGAATTTGACATCTAGAAAGGATCTTAGAATACAGAGTTAGCTAGATGGCATCTTAGAATATAACCTATCGAAACTTGGGGAAACCTTAGAAGATAAAATTTTAAAACTTAGAACATCAGAGCTGGAAGCTGGAAGCCTCAGAGATTATGTCATCCAATGCTGTCGTTTTCTAGATGAGGACTTCTAACAGCAAGCAAACTCTAGTGACTAATTTACTTAGCTTGTTAGTAGCAGCCCAGGAAGCCTTCCTGATCCTCTCTTTTTCTACCCCTCCCATCTAGCTCTACCTCCAGGTCCAGATGGAAGGAAGAGGTAGAACTCTCAAGTGGTCTGAGTGCAAGTCTTAGAGCCCAGAAGACAAGTCAATTCTCTTTTGAATTGTTGTTATCTCTGTGACCTCAAGTAGCTCCCTTCACTTCTTCTGGCTTCAGTTCTTCATCTGGACTAGATCGTCTCTAAGGCCCCAAACTCTTAATCTCTAAGATTCCTCTCTCATTGAACATCCCATAGGACCTTGTTTATACCTCTCTTAAGACAAATGCTCCAATCATTATAATGCAAGACAGAAATGTGGTAAGTGTATAATTCCCATGCTAAAATGGAAGCTATATAAATATGAGTTAATCATGATTATTTCTTGAGGGTATATCTGAGTTTTATTTAAATTTCATTTCTCACTCAGCACTTAGCATGAATCTGTTCATGTGGTGGGTATTTAATAATTATTTGTGAAAGAAAGGAAGGAAAAGAAAGAAGAAAGGAATGAAGGAAAAAAGGAAGAAAGGAAGGAAAGAAGGAAAAAAAGGAAGGAAGGAAGGGCGAGAGTCATTTTCTACATGACTGCAGACTGAAATTTAGGCTGAATCTAAGTACAGCATTTGTCTTGATAAAATGACACTTTGCTGTTTCAATTTTCATGCAGTGGAGGGAATAACCACATTAATGAGGTCACTGATCCATTGATTGTATATTGAAGAGGTGCTAAATTAGTAACAATGGGGAAACACTTTTAGTAACTCACTTTGGCAGCATTAGAGCCCCTACTCCTGAGGAGGATCTCAGAATATAGAATGTTAGGTATCAGAGCTGGAAAAAGTCATAGAACCTCAAATGTTATGTTTGAGAACATATAAGGCAGGAATCAGGAGGGATGGAACATAGAATTTCAGAGTTGGGAGGTCTTAAGATAGGATGGTGATGCTTGATGGATCTTAGAAAATGTAGAAATTTCAGCATTCTGCCCTTTCCAATTAAATGGATGATCCAGAATTGATTCTTGTGTTGTGTGTGACTTTTTGCTAGGCATTGTATAGGGAAGTATAGCCAGAAGATTATCAACTTGTCAGGGGATTGATGATGATCTAGTCCAATGCCCTTCTTTTACAGTTTGGGAAACTGAGGGGAAGTGAAAGAGGGGAGAATGACTTTCCTAGATCTTGTCAGTAGTAAGCAACAGGTTGGGAAGCTGAGCCCAGATCCTCTGCTCCATAGCAGAGTTTCTTCTCATCAGGTCCTGCTCTGTAGGACCTTCTG
The DNA here is from genome assembly GCA_023553655.1 of Myrmecobius fasciatus. NCBI lineage: Eukaryota > Metazoa > Chordata > Mammalia > Dasyuromorphia > Myrmecobiidae > Myrmecobius > Myrmecobius fasciatus. The sequence goes on along the minus strand of JAJPUD010000639.1, from coordinate 115,703 downwards.
GGACACCAGACTCTGAATCCACCTGCACATTGGGTCCTAGCTAACAAACTCACTCAATCTGCAAACTATTTGTCAGCCATAAAATATTCTTCCTATTCCTATTCCTAGTACTACTGCTACTACTATTATTACTACCACTATTAGTATTGCTGCTGCTACTATTACTACTACTATTACTATTCTTCTATCTAATATTACTATCACCACCACCACTACTATTACTACTACTATTACTGTTCTTCTATCTAATATTACTATCATCACCACCACTACTATTACTACTCCTATTATTACTCTTCTTCCTAGTACTACTATTATCACTTCCACTATTACTATTACTACCACTACTACTACTATTACTATTGTTGCTGTTGCTATATTACTAGTACTACTGCTGCTGCTACCATCATGACTACTACCATTAGTACTCTTACTACTTTTTTCCCTGGTACTACCACCACCACTACCACTACTAATACTATACCTATTACTACTCTCTTCCTAGTAGTACTACTACTACCACCATCACCACAATTACTACTCCTATTACCACCACTACCACTGTTACTACTGCTGCTGTTACTCTTACAACAGCTACTATTCCTACTCTTGTATTATTATTATCACCAGCACTACTTATACTATTGCAACTACTGCTGCTGCTACTATCTAGTACTGTGACTGGTACTGTGACTATTACTATTACTGCCACCACTACTATTATTACCATCACCAGCATTACTACTAGTAGTACTAGTGCTATTATTGCTATTACTATCACTTCATTGTTACTGTCCCTCTTCCTAGTCCTATTACTGTTACTACTACTATCAATAATTCTCTTCCTGGTACTAATGCTACCACTATCACGATTACCACCACCACCATTACTACTGCCACTACTAGTACTGCTACTATCACTATTATTCATACTGCTGCTGCTGCTGCTACTATTATTGCTACTATTACTACTCTTATTACTGCTATTAGAGATGCTACTGTTACTACTACTATCACTACTACTGTTCTCTTCCTAGCACTACTCTTACTATTCCTTCCTACCACCACTACCACTACTACTATTTTTTTTAAAAATTTATTAATACTTTTTATTTGCAAAACATATGTATAGGTAATTCCTAAACATTAACCCTTACAAAGCTTTCTGTTACAAATTTTTCCCCCCTACTCCCCACCCCTCCCCTAGATGGCAGGATATCCACTACATGATAATTATGTTAGCATACTTAAGAAATCGAATATATGTATACTTATTTCCACACATCATTTTTGTGGAGGAGAAATCGTATCTACAAGAAAGAATAATCCGATAAAGGAAATACAACGCAAGCAAACCTCAATAGAGAACATGAAATTTTTATGTTGAGGTCCACATTTCACATCCCTCTCTCTGGGTGTATATGGCTCTCTTCACTGAACAATTGGAACTGGTTTGAAGCATTTCATTATTGAAGAGAGTCATGTCCATTAGAACTGATCCTCATATAGTATTGTTGCCATGAATAATGATCTCCTGGTTCTGCTCATTTCACTCAGCATCAGTTAATGCAAGTCTCTCCAGGCCTCTCTGAAATCGTCCTGCTGGTCGTTTCTTACAGAGCAATAATATTCCATAACATTCATATACCATAATTTATTCAGACACTCTCCAATTGATGGGCACCCATTCAGTTTCCAGTTTCTAGCCACTACAAAAAGGGCTGCCACAAACATTCTTGCACATGTGGGGCCCTTTCCCTCCTCTAAGATCTCTTTGGGATATAAGCCCAATAGAAACACTGCTGGGTCAAAGGGTATGCACAGTTTGATAACATTTTGAGCATAGTTCCAAATTGCTCTCCAGAATGGCTGGATCTGTTCACAGTTCCACCAACAATGCATTAGTGTCCCAGTCTTCCCACATCCCCTCCAACATTCATCGTTATCTTTTCCTGTCATTTTAGCCAATCTGACAGGTGTACCACTACTACTATTAATACTGCTGCTAACACCACCACTACTACTACTATTACTTCTATCAATACTACTATTGCCACCACTACTATTACTATTACTACTACTCTTGCTGATACTACTGTTACCACTATTACTACTATTTTTACTATTACTATTACTGTTACTACTACCACCACCACTACTATTACTATTGTTACTACTACCACTACTACTATTAATTCTACTGCTGGCACTAACACTATTGCTATAATTACTACCCTTACTACTATTGCTGTTACTGCTATGATTGTCATTACTACCACTATTACTACCACTCCCACCACTGCTATTATAACAGTGATGATGATGATGACAACTATTAGCATTTATATAAAACTTTAAGGTTTACAGAGTACTTCACCATCTCATTTGATCCTCCCAACAACCCTGAAGAGGGAGTAGATGACATCATAATCATCATAATCATTCTCACTTTGCAGATAAGCAAAATGAAGAAGATGGAGTTGAAATGATTTCAATAAGTAAATATGAGAAAAGATTTGAACTTAGGTCTTTCTGGCTTTAGATCCCATGTTCTATCCATTACTCCAACCTATCTGCATAGATTTAGGATTGGGAGGGATCTTAGGGGAAAAGTAGATAGCACAATGAATACAGCACCAGGTCTGGAATCAGGAAATCCAGTTTTACACATTTATGAGCTGTGTGACCTTGGGTAAGTCACTTAGCCCCTATTTGTCTCAGTTCCTCATTTGTGCAATGAGAACACAGTAGGAAACTTACCACTTGTTTTACTACCTGGAAGAAACCTCGTCCTTGAGACTGTGTCTCCTGCCTGGGGACTCCTTTACTAGGACTACCATTTTAGCAAGGTCAAACCATTCCAGTATTTTTGCCAGGAGGATAGGGTTGGACAGGACTGAACCCCTTGTAGAATGACCTCTTTATTTTACAGATGGGCAAAGCGAGGCCTGGAGAGGGGAATCTACTTGCTCAAGATGCCAGGGGAGGGATTTGAAGCTGAGCTTCATCCCAGGGCCTTCAGGATCTTTTCCTTGAAAGGGGGTGGAGGTGGCAGAGCTACTCTCAGCCCAATCACTTTAATCAGGGCATGACTAACAGACCCTATGCATAATTCACTAGATTGTGTTTCTCTTATTTGGTCTCTTTCTTCTTGGCAGTGGCCTGGGGATCTGATTGAGCTTCGTCACCCTCCTTTTGTCCTTGTCCCCATCCTGCCGCTCCCCTTGGTGCTGAAGTAGCATGAGATCAAATGGTGCCCCATCATTCCCCATGCCTTTGGTCAGTCAGGGAGTGGTTACCTCCCATGGCACCAGAGCTTTCTGGACCTTCTGTGTCTCATGTCTCCCCAGGATTCTGTCCAAACTTCTCAGGAAGGCATTCAAAGCCCTCTGCAATCTGGATCTAGCCTCTTCTTCCAGTTTTATCCTCTGCTCCTCTCCTACACATTCCCCTCAGGTCAACCTTTTTATTGTTCCTTACACATGCTATAATCAACTTTTCTGACAAGAATCAGTGCATTTGTATTAGAATAGATAAAGACTTTCAGACCTGGAAGGAACCTTAGAACAAAAAACATCACAGATAAAGAGGACCTAGAACACAAAAGTCAAATCAGCAAAGCTCCTTAGTACATGGATTTGAGATCAAAGAGTGACCTTAGAATATAGACTGTCAGAACTGGGAGAAGCTGGCTACATAGAAAGTTCCAGAAGGGACTTTAGAACAGAGTGTCAGTGCTGGAAGAGACTTGAGAGCATAGAATGGAAGGATGAAAAGGGGCATTAGAATATGCAATATCAGAATTGGAAAGAACTTTATAGAAATGAATGTTACTTGCCTTTTCATATTGCTCCAAATTTTACAAAATGCTTTCTGCCATCCAACTATGCCATAGAGTAAGTAGTGCCATATTCATCATGATTCACTCTCTGGACTTAACCTCCTCCTTACCAGTTCCTTTACTCCCTGGCAAAAACCTCCACCCTGAGACTGGGTCTCCTGACTGAGGATGCCTTTGCCAGGACTACCATTATACCATTATACCATTTTAGCAAGGGCCCCAGCCATGTTTCCACCATATTCACTCTCCAGACTTTTCTTCCTTACCGTGTATCTTGCCTTCCCATATTTCTGACTTTTATATGTTATATCCCCCACTGGATTGTAAGCTTCTTGAAGGTAGGACCTGTCTCATTTACCTGTATTTGTATCCTCCATGCTTAGAACATATTAAGTGTTTTAGTAAATGTTCTAACTACCTCCCTGTCTGTGTTTCTCTCTGTCTGTCTCTCTGCCTCTGTCTTTGTCTCTCTGGCTCTGTCTGCCTCTCTCTCTCTCTCTCTCTCTCTCTCTCTTTCTCTCTCTCTCTCTCCCTGTCTCTACATCTATATCTATCTATCTATCTATCTATCTATCTATCTATCTATCTATCTATCTATAGGTTCTGAGTTCAGCTTCCAGTAAAACCACTTTTAATATCTTGAGGTATCAATTTCCTCAAATATAAAATGGAGAAACAGTCACCAAGGACTTCTCCAGCCCAAAATCCAGGATCCAGTGAAGCTAGGCCCCTAATTCCCTTTTCAGTATACTTTCCTTCCCACTAACTTTCAGTCTAGTCCAGTCAGGCTGTTTTGCTCATGAGAATTCTGTACCAATGGAGCAACTTTCCACTTGTAACTCCACTCTCAGTACAGGCCCCCAACCCATCTTTAGCACAGCATAACAAGAAGGACTGAGTAAACAACTCTTCCCTCACAGGCTGCCTATAGACTCCCATTAAACATTAACGAGATACAGGCATTCTGATTTGTAGAATGTGAGTTTATTTGTGTTTTCTTTTCTACAAATTCAGAGAACCACTGGCAGTCACCCACACTAACTTGGTCCTTCCAATGTCTTATTTATGATTTGGAGATGCAGAGGTCAATCATCAAGGAAGAGGAGGGTCAGACTGGTGACTTTGACTCTCTCTGGCAGAAATTAGTGCTTTAGACCTGGGGTCCAAATGGTTCCAGCATTTTACCTCTTCAGGGATGGGCACCTAAGTTAGAGGCATATATTCCTATCACCTGCAGAAGAGGAGAAGGAGTAAAGAAAGGGAAGGACTTCCTGGGCCTCAGCCAAGGTGAACTCTCAAAATGGGGGCTTCCTGTTTTCCATCTTAGTCTCAATGCACAGGGTTGTTAGTATCCAGGAGAAAGGAATGGATTCCTTGCTCTGTCTAGATAATAAACTTTGAAAAAAACAAGCTGGAGTCCTGCTTTCAATGAATGCCTTTAGAAGGATGCAGCCAATAGACACTCTGGCTTGGGAAACATTAGAAGGATGGTTGGGAAAGTAACCTCTGGATTAATGATACTGTTTTCCATTGCTTGGATAATTGCAATTTACAGTCACTGCTAAAGCCCTATCCTTTGGCCTCATGATGACATGAAGGTGACTTTGGGCTCTGAAAGGATGGACCAGCAGAACCCAAGCTCAGGGGCATCTAACCAAGCTATATAAATTGTAGACAGTGATCTCCATTAGCTCAGCAACTGTGCTTTTTCTATTCTTTTTCAATCCCTTAGCACTTCTCTGCATATTTTGTTTAAAAAAGGTTTATTTAATCAGATTAAAGGACTTTTAGAACTGGAAGAGACTTCAAAATAGAAAATGGCAGGGCTTCTTGAAGGGATATTAAAATACAAAATGTCAAAGTGGGGCAGTACCTTAGAATCTGCAATATTTATGTCATAAGGGGCCCTAAAATATCATAACTGAGAGGTACCTGACAACATAGATTGTTAGAGGTTGGAGAAACCTTAGAATATAAAATGTCAGAGCTGGGAGAAACCTTAGAATACACAATGTCAGAGCTAGAAGGATCTTTAGATCACAGGATGTCAGAGCTGGGAGGGGCCTTAGAATTTAGAACATTAGATCTAGAAGATCCCTTTGACACCTAGCCCATTGCCTTGACTGTATTAAAGTGTGGGACTAGCAATAAACTTTATCATGTCTGTTGTCCCTGTGCCAACCTTGCTAAATTTGAAAGAATCAGCATCTGACAATTAATCTTTCCAATCCCAGCAGCCCAAGAGGACCTGAAGTCCAGAAACAAGGATCCTTTGTTTACAAAGCCTACTCCTTTGTGAGGTTGATAGCTTAAGGATTATTATTGTTATCTCAGGCCCCCAGCCAGGAAAGTTCTCCCTTCTTATCTTTGCCCCCTGGCTTCCTTATAAGCCCCAATTAAAATCCTGTCTTCTACAACAAGCCCTCTTAATCCTGTTGCCTTCTCTCTCTCTTCATCATTTTCTATTTATTGTATATCTTTGTTCATTTGTTGTTTCCTAGATTAGATTATAAACTTCTTGAGCTCCGGAACTGTCTTTTGCTTCTTTTTGTATCCCTAGTGTTAAGCACAGTGCTTAGTACATAGTAGGTGCCCAATAAATGCTTATTGATTGAGATGAGGCCTTGAATCTTTTAGAGGGAAGTGATTCATAAGAAAGTGGAGCATGGGGTTAGTATCTGAATAATAAACTTTGAAAAACCAAGCTGGAGTCCTGCTGCCAATGAATGCCTTTAGAAGGATGAAGCCAATAGCCACTCTGGCTTAGGAAACATTAGGAGAGGTGGGAAAGTAAACTCTGGATTAATGATACTGTTTCTCCTTTATGCCATATAAATTGAATACACTTTCCCTCAGATAGTAGCCAGTCCTTCTTTGTGATGAGGCTCTCTTGGACTGGGTTTTTGTGCAGAAGCCTCTGCCTTTACAGAAGGGGAACAAAGGTGATTTCATGTCAGACACTGATCAGAATCAATACAATAGGGTGGCTGAGCAGAGTGGGTAATAGTAGCATGTGAATAAGCCTCCATATGAGTTACAGAGTACTAGACTTGGAGGAAGGAAGATCTGGATTTGAATCCTCCCTCTGATACTTACTAGCTATGTGATTACAGACCAATGATTTAACTTCTCTGAATTTTAGTTTGCTCACCTGTTAAATGGGGACAATCGAAGTACTAGTCTCATAGGATTGTGAGGTTCAAATGCTGTGTATATTAAAAGTGCTTTGCTAGCTTCCAAGTGCTAATAACATCAGCTCTGTCTAATATACAGTAACTCACACAGGCAGCCACTATACTCTCAGGTGCCCCTCTCCCCACAAGGTAACTTGGGTACCAGTGTTGGAGAGAGGTGCTTGGGATGGAAGCTGAGCAACACTTAGATGTTGCCAACTCTTTTTATTTATGCAACAATATGTGTGTTCAGGGGGCTGCTAAGTCCTTAAGCTGCCCAGGACCAGCCATAAAGACCTACATATATCACTGTGAATTCCCTTCCTAAGTCATTTAAAAGAATGAGAGGTGACTTAATAGCTGCCTTTACGGGTTATTATATAGAACTTAGTGGCTGGATCTTCTCCATTCAGGACAGAACAAGGAGAAATGGTTTGAAATAGAGATACAAGGGACTCAGAGTAGACACCCAAACATCTGCCTAATTTTGTCTCAATATTCCTCTGCCCAAAGGCAGGGACTTAATCAGAAGAACCCTTGAGGCCCATTCCACCAGAAGGAAGACTTCCTGCACTACTGATTGCAAGGTGGATCCCCTAAACAAGGGAAAGAATTCTGAAGGGGAGAAGACAGACAGCTCAGCTGAATTTTGCTTCTTAAATTTACTGGTTGTGTGACCTTGGGAATGCCATTTAATTTCACCAAGCCTCAGTTTTATCATCTGTGAAATAGGAGCAATAAGTGGATTAATCTTTTAGGAAAAATGAGAGGATTAAATGAGATATATTTTGTAAAGTGCTCAAATAACCACCAGTCTATTGGGTATGTCATTGTTATGTTACTGTCATTTATACACAAGAAAGATGGAGAAGAAAGGGAAGGGAGTAGGGAGTGGATAAAGATGGCACAAGGGGAAGAGTCAATACAGTAGAGACAAGTTTGAGAAAATGAAGAGAATGGAAGGAGAAGCAAAGTGGAGGGGGAAGAGGAGAAGGAAGAAGAGAAAGAGAAGGAAGTGGAGGAAAAGGAGAAAAAGAAGAGAAGAGGAAGAAAAAGAAGAAGAGGAAGAGAGGAAAGGAGAAAAGGAAGAAGAGGAAGAGAGGAAAGAAGAGAAGGAAGAAGAGAAGAAAGAGAAGGGGGAAGGAGGAAAAGGGAGAGAGAAGAAGAGGAAGAAGAGGAGGAGGAAGAAGAGAAGGAGGATAAGATGAAGAAGGAGGAAAAGTTGTTTTTAATGAAAGGTGAGAGAGGAGAGGGCAAAGTGAGAAAAGGAGGAGGGAGACAAGGAGAGGGAGCTTTACCAGATGGGAATATGAGTAGTAATAAGGACACAGAACTGCAGTAAACAGCTTTGTGTATACCAAGTGCCCCAGGCTGTCCAGTTATTATGATGCTGGGCAACAGTATTTTCCATTTGCAAAAGCCTTTGTGGACATTTTTATTCCTTCTTCCCACTAACCCCAGAGGGGTAAGTTAGTGGAGTTCTTCCACTACACCAAACGAGAGGCTTACTAATGATTTTGCCAGGAGGCTGGTGGTATGCAAATCTATCTCATGAATATTGAGAAGCTCTGTTAACCAGGACCCAGTCCTCAGAGTAGGCTCTTTTAAAGAGATCTCTATTACCTTTGAGGGCAGCTGGTTGGTGCAGTAGATGGAGAGTGCCAGACCTGGAGTCCAGAAGACTTGTTTCTTTGAGTTCAAATCCGACCTCAGACAAATGCTAGTTGTGTGACCATTGTGATGTCACTTAACCCTGTTTGCATCAGTTTCCTCATCTGTAAAATGGGCTGGAGAAGGATATTAACAAATAATGCTGGTATCTTTCTTTACCAAGAAAATCTACAATTAATTGACTAAACGACTATGATTTTAATGGAGAAACTGAGGGCAACTGATTACTAGTATCTAGTTGATAAACTATAGTGGAAAGAGTGCTGAATCTGGATTCAAAGGAGCTAGAATCAAATCCCAGCTCTCTAGCTAGTGATCATGGATGTCATTTCTGGGCCTCAGTTTCCCCTGTATGAAATTGAAATGTGGAAATATTTTAATTTAGGTGGCTAAGATCAATGACCTAATAGATCACAAGCAAACGAACTTAATTCAGCAAAGCTACTAAGGATCTAACACAATGAATATTTGAAAGGAGGTATGGTTAAAGTTGGAAGGTATGGAAGGTGTGTTTTTTTCCTTCCTCTCTAAGCAGTTTCAGTCCTGCCCCAAATTTTGCCACAAGATCCCATGACTAGGTAAAATCCTTGTATCATCATCAGCAGTTCTGGATTAAAGCCTTAGACTATTGAATATATTTTAGTCATTCTACCATAATGCAGAGAGAGCTAGCCCCTAAGTCAGAAAGCCTAGAGTTCAAACCTTGCTTCTGACACAGGCTGCCCTCAGGCAGCTTACTATTCAAGGAGGGGGAGAGATGGGGAGAAGATAATACTGATTTGTTCAATATAAGGTAGAGAGAATGGGGGCAAATAGTTCTAGGGAAATTTGAAATTGGAAAGATTCCTTTTATCTGAGGAGTCAGAGCAGACTTCATGGAGCATAACTCCTTAAGGCGAACCTTGAAGGAAGAAGAGTTATTGTTTATATTTCTGACTTTATCTGTGAGATTGTCTCTCAGCTTTTGAGGACTTCACTTTCCTGACTGTAAAATGGAGCCCTTCCTATATTCTGTAATTCTTCTGTTTAAACAAGTAGGAAGGAGGGGATGGTGTGTTCCAGACATTGTAGACAGCCCTCTCAAATGCATGGAGGTAGGAGAGTAAGGACCAGATTGGGAAATACTAAACAGCTTGGCTGGAATAGATAATGTTTGTAAGAAAGTAGAATGATATAAATTTATCAAGTAGGTTTGAACCCAGGATGTGAAGAAGAAAAGGAGCTCCTGGTGGCCAGCACTCTGACTAGCCAGAACCAAGTCATTAGATTGGGAGAGGGAAGGATCCTACTCTTCCTTCTAAAAATCCTGAGAGTATTTTTGGTAACCTTTACCAGAACTAAGAGGAAAGATATGAGAAGTGGAAATCATGACCTAGAATTGGAAATAACTTCTTCTTAAAGTTATGAGACTACTTCCAACTTTACTCTGCTGGGACTAGAGAGGACTGCTTTTCTAGAGCAATCAATAAATAAAGATATAAGGATCACCAACTTGGATCTCTCACACAAGCAATTCAGTCTAGGGTACTTTCTCTGAAAGGGAAACCAATGAACTTCTCAGGAAGGAAGAATTTGATTATCCTTAAATCAAACAGAAAGAACATAGACCTGGAAGTCAATCCTACTCATCATGTGACAGAGAATGAGATGTCAAATCTCTGGAGTAGAATAAATGGGATCAAGCAATCCTCCTACTTCTGACATACTGGATTCTAAGGGCCCTTCTATCTCTGATATCCTGTGTTCTAAGGGCCCTCCCAACTCTAACATTCTATGTTCCAAGAGCCCCCAGTTTTGACATCCTGTGTGTTCTAAGGGCCCTCCGAAACCTCAGATTCTACGTTCTAAGGTCCCTCTCACTTCTGACATTCTGTGTTCTAAGGGCTTTCCCATCTCTGACATTCTGTGTTCTAAGGGCCCTCCTAGCTCTGACATTCTATATTCAAAGGTCCCACCAAACCCTCAGATTCCATGTTTTAAGGTAACTCTTATCTCTAACATTCTCTGTTCTAAAGGCCTTCTCAGCTCTGACATTCTCTGTTCAAAGGACCCTCTCAGCTCTAACATTCTGTTTTCCAAGGTCCCTCCAGCTCTAACATTCTATGACTAGAGTTTTCAATAGCTACCTGTTATGAATCCATTGTTCAGGAATATATTAGATATTATTATATTTTTAGGCAATACTGCATCTTGGGAGTAATGAACTCCCGGCCTTTACTCCACACTGTAAAATAGACCAAATCAGACTGCTTCAACATTTAAAAAAAATCAATGTTTTTGGCTCAAGCCACAGAATGTTTGCTGATCCAATTTGTGGTCAATATATTTCTGAGAGAAAGAGGGAGCTGAGACAGTGGATGATAGTCAAATTTCAAAAAGATCAAGAAAGGTTGAAATAGTAAACTAAAATGGATGAGACAATATTAAAGAGGAACAAATACAAAGTTCTTCATTTAGATTCTAAAATCTTAATTACCTAAGTACAGGAGTGAGGATCAGTTTCATTGATATTCCTATGAAAGAGATGTGAAAGAATTCATTCACTATGAGTCAAGAGAGGAACATGATTGCTTAAAAATCTAATTCAGTCTTTGGTGCCACTGAGAACAGGACAGTGAAGGTTATTAAATTAAGGGAGTGGTAGAGACCATGTGGTCTGACCATCACAGCTATCATAGAACTAAGGCTCCTTCCAGCTTTGAAATCATACATTCTATCAGGCCCTTTCCCTTTCCTCACTTTCTGTGTTGGAAGAGCTTCCCCATCTCTGGCATTCTATGCTCTAAGCTGATCCCACTAGGGCACAAAGCACTGAACCTGTCATTCTTGAGTCGGACTTGAGTTAAAATCCTACCTACTTCTGTTGCAGGATGGCTAGATAGTACCATGGATAGAGCTCCAGGGGAAAACCTGAATTGAATGTGACCTTGGATACATTTGTGTGACTCTGGACAAGTCACTGAACTCTGTGAGCCTCAGTTTCTTTATCCATAAAAAGAGGTGGAGAAGGAAATGGCAAACTATGCCATTATCTCTGCCAAAAAACCCTAAATGGGTTTAGATCGTGACTGAAATGACTGAATAGCCACACTTCTATTGTACATAAGGATAATGCTTTCATCCCCCATCTGAGGAAGTAGCCTAGACTGGACAGATCACAGGATAGAGCCCAGTCTGCAGTTCTAATATCCTTGGATAGTTATTGCTTCTGTGTTTGGGAGCTACCTGGAGACTAACCCTTTCCTCTCTACACTTTGTGGAGGGAATTTAGAAATAATTTCATAATTTTTTATGATGGTATAAAAACAAAAGGAATCAGCAAACAAAGAGGAGGGGGCAAGCTCTAGAGAGCAGCTCCAGAATTGATAGTAGGATGCTACAAAAGACTGATTTCAGATCAAAATAAGGAAATATTTCCTGGAGCAATCCCCAAAGGAAATTGATTGCCATGATAACTAAAGACACCCATCTTGTTTTTCATAGAAATACTGGATATCCAAGAACAGATTACTGCCCTGGGCAGGAGCATGGACTGAAAAACTCTACAGTTTCTTCCAACTCCAAGTTTCTCTGAACTGATGAAGCTGAAACTCTTCAGCCAAGCAGGGAAGATCCTCCATCTGCTGGCTTCCACTCCTCTTATGTATGGTCTGTTGGCTCCAGACAGGCCATCCTCCTTTCCATCCCTTGCAATCCTGCCAGCTGGTCCCACAACCAGTCTCTTCTACCATTCTGGCCTTGCCATGGACATTTACCACCTTCTGACAGTCTTTATCCATTAGAGTTAGGGGAAAAACCAGTCCGATGAAAACTCACTTCTAATCCACATTGTGATTGAGAGGAATACACTTTGTCATTCTAAAAACAAGCTTGAAGATCTTCAGTGTTGAGGAACTCACTACTTTTAAAGAAGCCTTTTGGGGAAGTTTAATTGTTAGCCAGTTTGGGGGGTGTTTGTTGTTCAAGTCTAAATTGACTTCTTTGTATCTTCTACTTATAGTGTCTGGTTTTGCCCTCTAGGGGTTGAGCAGAACAAGGCTAGCCCCTTCTCCAGGAGACAATCTCAGGCAAGACATAAGAGCATTATATTCTGAGTCAGAAGACCCTGGTTCATTCCAGCTCCTGCCACAATTTACTTGGGTGGCCTTGAATCAGTCACGTTGCTCATCTATGAAATGAAGAGAATAAATTAAATGACCTCTAAGGTTCTCCCATCGCCCAAGTCTAAATCTAGGAGTTTGTGAAATACTTGAACACAGTTATCATATTCCACTCCTTTTCAGGCTAACTATCCCTATTTCTAAGTTTATTAAGTACCTACTACTTTAAGTTTTAGGGATACAAAAAAAGGCAGAAATTATCCTTCCCCTCAGGAAACTTGGTGTTTAATGGGAGAGACAACATGCAAATGTACAAACAAGATACAGACAAGATAAATTGGAGATCATATCAGAGGAAAGTTCTTCTAAAGTCTTTGAATTGGGACAAACTGCTGCCCAGACAGGAATAGGGATGGGGACTGAACCTATGGTTTCTTTGGTATAGAAACCTCCCTTAGGAAGGACGCTCCCTCTGCTGATACAGACCATGATCTTATGAGCTTCAATTTTTGAGTTATCTGTAGCATCAGGAAATTAAAAAATAAAAACCAAAAAAAAACTTGTCTAGGGTTACCAGCCAGTACGGACTTGAATCCAGGTTTTCCTGGTTTTGTGACCAGCTGGCTGCCCATCTACTATTCTCAAATGCCTTTAAGCCCCATCATGGTGTTTGACTCCATGTTGGGTACACAGAACCAACTTTGCCAAATTATCACTGAATGGATGGAATATAGATTATCCCCAAAGAAAAGCTCTTTACACATGAGTTGAAAGCATATTGATAAGACATGTGCTTCTTTTTCCAATGCTCACATTCTAGATGAACTTTAACCCTCAGCAATGTTATTACATCTCGGATATCCTTGGGCAGGTTAGTACTTATGTTTCCAAAGTGCTTCATCTTTTTGAATGGACAGGGTGCTTGGTAAAAGCCTTTCAGAGAGCAAACTGCTATGTCAGCCTTTTCTTGGGGACTCTGAAGCTGAGACAAGAAAGTGAGCAGTGACAAAAGATAAAGCAGAGCCAGAATACTAGAAAGAGTTTATTATCAGGCTAATCCCCATATTCTTCCTGTCTCAGGGCTGCAACACCAGGAGTTTGTCTTCACTGAAAATGGCCAAGGAGAGGTTGGAGGACCAAGAGCTGGGGGCATATGTACATTGGGAAAGAGGTCAGAGTAGATAACCTCAGAGGTATTTTCACAGTTTTCAAAATCTGTGTTCGAAGGACTCTCCTGACTCTGACATTCCATGTTCTAAGGTCCTTTCCTGATCTGACATTCTATAATCTAAGACCCCTTCTAGATCTGACATTCTGTGTTCTATGGTCCCTTCCAGTTTTGATGTTCCATGCTCTAAGGTCCTTTCCAAATCTGACATTCTATAATCTAAGACTCCTTCCAGATCTGACATTCTGTGTTTTAAGGTACTGGAAGCTCTGGAAATCTGTTCTAAAGCTCTCCCAGCTATGACATTCTGTATTCTAAGGTCCCTGCCAGTTCTGATATTATTTCCTATGATTCCTTTCACTTTTAATATTGTGTTCTAAGGGTTCCAGGCCAGACATTCCATGATACTTTGAGGGCAGAAGCTGTATCTTTAATTAATTCAACACTTATAAAACACTTACTGTGGGTAAACTCTTGTCTGGTGGGTCATATAAGAAAGCACAGTACAACACAGTCTCTTTCTTTAAGTACCTCAACACTCAGTTCAGAAGACAAGATATAAACAAGTAAGAAGTTAAATGGCAACATTGGGGAGAAATAATAGCTGAATACAAGAGAACAAGAGATGTCTCTGAGCAGTCCATGATTAATTGCCAAATGAGCAGAACAAATGATAAATGCCAAGAGAATCCTGAGTCAGGAGGAATGGTATAACGGAGAGCCCAGTGGGCAGGTTTCCTGGAAAAGGAGGGACTCGAGTTGGCTCTTACAGATGGGGTCAGTGCTTAGAAAAGTATAGTTTGTTTTAGTATAGGTTGTTTTTTTCTCTTTCTAGATCTAATTTTTCTTGTGCAGTAAGATAACTATATGGATATGCATACATATATTGGATTTGTCATATAATTTAACATATTTATTAGACTATTTGTTATCTAGGGGTGGGGTGGGGGGAAGGAGGGGAAAAATTTGGAACAAAAAAAATTTTGCAAAGGTCAATGTACAAAAATCACTCATGTTCTGTAAATGAAAAGCCTTAATAAAAAAAGAAAAGCTCAAAAAAAAAAGAAAAGCATAGAGAATGATAAAAGCAAGAGAACTAGAATGAAGTCTGGGGGCAGTGAGAGAATGAGTTGGGCTTGAATTGGGGATGGAGCAGAGAGATGGGGGATCCAAAAAATTGGAGATTGAGAGCAATAAAGGGTCTTAGGAACTTACTGGTCTCATTTAGAGATGGGGTTCACTGAATGGGATGAGGCTGCAGGTGAGTAATTGGTAGAGCTTGATCTGAACCCAGGTGCTCTGATTCTGAAATGGCAAGCCCTGAGCTCCCTTCTATGATGAACTTCCTTAAATAATTGGGGATATGGCTCTAAAAGGTGATAACAACTCACAAGTCTAGTTTTATATGAATTGCTCTTCAATCATTAGTTAAGCAGCAAACATTTAATCTACTGTCTCATAAATACCATGCTAGGTACAGAAGACACAATGATGATAATAATATTAATGATAGTGACTTGCATTTATATAATGATTTAAGGATAAGGAAGCACTTGATGAATATTCTCTCACTTTACCTTCATAATAGCATTGGGAAGAAGGTGTTATTAGTATCCTTATTTTAGAGATGAAGAGACAGATAGAGATAAAATGACCTGCCCAGAGTCACATAGCAAGTAAGTATCTCAGGATCTCAAATGCATCCTGAAACTAAAGTCTCCTTTTCTAGATCCATCTTTCCATCCACTGTACCACCTGGCTATTTCAGATGAAAGGATTTTTCAAATAGAAAACATCAGATCTGGGACAGGCCTTAAAACACTGAGTATTAGAGCTGGATGGGTCTTAGACCAGGGAATGTCAGAGCTGGGAGGACTTTGGAACAGGGAGTGCCAGAGATAAGAGGGCCCTTAGAACAGAGAATATCAGAACCAGGGAGGTCTTAGAACACAATAGAACATAATGTCTGCCTTTAAGGAGCTTACATTTTTGGGGACAGGGAGGTGAAGGAGAGGGAGAGGGAATATGTGTGTGTATATGTGTTTATATGGGTATATGTATGTATTATGGTATATTGCATGTGCATATATACATTATATATTACACACACACATATATATACACAAATACACAAACATACACATACACACACACATCTGGCGCAAGATAATCTTGAAGGAGAAAGTACCAGTAAATGATGGGAGTAGGAAAGGCCACCTGCAAAAGATAGTATTCAAGTATATTTTTTCCTTCCTGAATTTGATTTAACTTTATTTCCATTCCAAATTCTCTCTTTCCTTCTCCCCCCTCCTCTACTCACTAACAAGGCAGGAAAAAGAAAGCTTATTGTAAATATATATAGTCATGCAAAACAAAATCCCACATTAGTCATGTCTAACAATAATAAAGAAAAGGAAAGAGAAGAAAATACATACTTCAACCTATACTCTGAGTCCATCATGTGTGGGAAGCACATTTTATCATGAGTCTTTGGAATTGTGTTGAATCCTTGTGCTGATCATAATTTCGAACTGCTTAGCTCACAAAATTGCTATTATTGTGTAAATTATCCTCCTCTTTGACTCACTTCACTCTGCATCAGTTCAGATGAGTCTTTCTAGGTTTTTCTGAGGTCATCCCCTTTGTTATTTCTCATAGTACAGTAGTTTCCCATCACATTCATATACCATTACTTGCTCAGCCATTCCTCAACTGATGGGTATCCTCTCAATTTCCAATTCTTTGCCACCACAAAAGAGCCGCTATTAATATTTTTGAACATGTGGGTCATTTTCCTCCTTTTTGATCTCAATTGGGGCACAGACCTAGTAGCAGTATTGTTGGGTCAGAGGGTATGCACAGTTTAATAGCTTTTTGGGCAGAGTTTCAAATTACTTTTCAGAATGGTTAGAACAGTTCACATATCTGAGCTGATTCTTAAACAAAGTCAGGGATAGAAAGAAGCTGAAGTTAGGAGAGAAAGCATTCAAGGAATGGACCATAGCCAGCCCAAAGGCACAGAGATAAGAAGCAAAATATCAGAAGTGAGGAATAGCATGTAGATCCAGTGAGATCAGATTTGTAAGGCACTTAGCACAGTGTCTGGCATACAACAGACACTTAATAAATGGTAGCTGTTTTCTCCCATCCCTGATGGAAAAGAATGTAGGAAGAAAAATGAGATGATAGTGGAAATTTTAAATCCCAAACAGAGGATATTATATTTTATCCTAATGGTAAAGGAGGACCATTGTCATAAGGGGAAAAACATAGGAAGACCTTTGTTTTAAGAAAATCGCTTTGGCAACTGAAGGATTATTCCCCATCACACTCCCATTTTAGGGATACAAAAATTGAAGCCAAGGTAGGGGAGGTGAAATTATTTTCCTAGTGGAAATTCAGGCTCTTTAAGATGATGTATTTTTCCCACTGGCATACAACTATTTAGAGCTAAAATTCAAACAGGTTCTTTGACTTCAGATTCCCCTTATGCTAAAGCATCAAGCCTGAAGACTTGCCATATAAGAGTGATCTAACTTCAAAAGTAGCAGCTAGGTGTAGCAGTTGATAAAGCACCAGGCTGGAGTCAAGAAGACATCTTCACGAGTTCAAATCCAGCCTCAGACACTAGCTGTGTGACCCTGAGCAAGTCACTTAATCCTATTTGCCTCATCTGCAAAATGAGCTGGAGAAGAAAATGATATCCCATTCCAGTATCTTTACCAAGAAAACCCAAAATAGGGTCATCAAAAGTTGAACATGACTGAAAACAACTGTGCAACAAAAAACCTAAAAGAATCTAGCACTGGCTTGAGCAAACAGAAAATGGATAACCAATCCTTGGTGACTAATTCTTCATGCACACAGCTAGTTCAGGAAACAAAAGAAGGTGAGGCTATTCAGCCTAGGAAATAGACAATTGTGGGTTGTATGAAGGAAAGCTACTCTAACGATCAATTAATCAATAAACATTTATTAAGCACCTACTATATGCCCAGCACCACAGACGACTGTTAACAATGTTACCCAAGCATCTTGAGAGGTTTTAGGCAAAGAGTATGATACAAGGAATACAAGGCTGAATTTGGGAGTTAGAAAACCTGGAGAAAATAGAATCTGTCCTCACAGAGTCCCTGATCTAATGGGGAATATGTAATCCTTCTTTTGAGGGAGAGGACACTGTAATCTAATGGGAGATGTTCTCAGAGACTTCCCTTTTGAAGGGGATAGATACAGACCCTGATCTCATGAAGTTCCCTATAAGCAAATTTCTCTCAATTCTGTGTGAACATTTAGTAATATAATAATAATAATGGACAAATACACATTATATGCATGTATATAGGGTGTAGGTTTGCATAGGACAAGTATGTGTATATATGTATGTGTATATGTATACATGTGTGTATATGTTGGATACATATGTCTATTAATGGAGTGTTCCCAAAGTCTTAAGCTTGATTAAAACCTTTTCATGAATTTAGTTTTTAATTTTTTCCCCTGAGGCAATTGAGGTTAAGTGACTTGCCCAGGGTCACCCAGCTAAGAAGTATTAAGTGTCTGATTTGCTGATTTGAACTGGGGTCCTCCTGACTTCAGGGCTTGTACTCTATCCACTGTACCACCTAGCTGCCTCTGTTAAAACCTTTGTAATTTTTTTTCTGAGGCAATTGGGGTTAAGTGACTTGCTCAGGGTCACACAGCCAGGAAGTGTTAAGTGTCTGAGGTCAAATTTGAACTCAGGCCCTCCTGACTTCAGGGCTGGTACTCTATCCACTGTGCTGCCTATCTGCCCCTCCCTTGTACGATTTTTAGGACAATCTGTAGTGTTGTTATTATTCAGTTATTTCAGCCATGTCCGACTCTTCATGTGGCATTTTCTTGGCAAAGATACTGGAATGGTTTGCCATTTCCTCCTCCAAATAATTTTACAGATGAGAAGAAAATTGAGGCAAATAGAGTGAAGTGACTTGCCCAGAGTCTCACAGTTAATAAGGGTCAACTCCAGTCTTCCTAATTCCAGGCCTGGCATTCTACCCACTATACCACCTGGCTGCATTTTTATATGTATGTACTATACATATAATACATACTATATGTATGTACTATACATATAATACGTACTATATGTATGTACTATACATATAATGTATATATATATATGTGTGTGTGTGTGTGTGTGTGTGTGTGTGTGTGTATACATGTACATATACAGGACAAGGGGATATGATTTTACTCCCTGTTTGTGCTGCACCCCTCTCCCCATGTCAGCATGGGCCAGATCATAAATGAAGAGGCTGGGTCTTTCCAATGAAATTCTGAGCCAGTAGAAAGAAATCTGTGATGGAGAAGGGGCTAGCCAAGGTGGGCTTCCGGCACCAAGGAGAGCTGCCCCTCTCAAATGTAGATCAGTTTTCCTTAGGAGAGCCCCCATGCCAGGTGGATGGAAAGCAACCTGTATGGATGCTAAGTAAAGGGGACATTAACACACAGACCATTCAATTAAGCCTAAGTAATTAAAATTCATCTTCCTTCCTACCACACTGTATTAAAGTACAAACACTTAATTATATGCCTCTTACCTCACTGATTTGCATAAATGGGAAGAAACACTTATGGGCCGCACCTCTAATTAGTGCTGATGTGTGTTCAGCAGCCTGTTTGAGGCTCTGAAGGGATGAGGGTGGGGTCTGGGAGATGGCCAGGTGGTTCAGCAGAAGCAGCCAAAGAGGGACAGCCCTCTGCTCATGAAGCTTGGGGTCTATTTGAGTAAAGCGCTGTCCTTGGTACCTGAGTGAATCTGGAGAGTGGAGACAGGATCTGCCTTCAGGAAGCCCACAAACGGAGGGGGAATATATAATCATTTAAGCTTGGAAAGTGTTTATTCTGATGAGGGAGATAGTCCCTGTCCTTAGGAAGTCTCCAGTTTTCTGGGGAAAGAGTCCCTGCCTTTAGGAGACCTTGAGTCTGATGGGGAAAACATGGTTCCTATCCTCAGGAAGACCATAGTCTGATGGGGGAAACAGTCTTTAAACTCAGGGACCTCCAGTCTGATAAGAGATAAATAGTCCTTACTCTTAGGAGGACTCCAGTCAAATAGTATGTGTGTGGGGGGGAGGACAGTCTCTCCCCTCAGGAAGCCCTCAATCTGATAAGGAGAACATAGTCCTTTAATCCAATGAAAAATAATTCCTGATTTGTGGGAGTTTTAGACCCAGACAATGTTCCTGCTCTCAGAGTGGTCAACCATGGGAAAAACCATCTTCAGGGAGTCCCAAACACCTTCATTTATTCTCTTGTTGACCTGATATTTTGTAAATGCTGACTATAAGGAGGGGCGGGAGATCAGGAATGGATTTGAGATTTTATTGGTAAGTGCAAGGTGGTGAGAAATAATGGTCCAACCAATTTTTCCCTTAAGACTAAGTGAGATAGGATGGGGAAGAGGAAGTCATAGAAATAGGAGGAGGCAGTAAATCTAAGATAACATAAGTGTAATTCAGATAAAATGTGACTAAAAAGACAGAGGATTCTGGTGAATTGCTGAGGATGGTTCAGTAAGTGATGGTGTTAGGCACCCAGCCCAACCTCCTGGCTCCCAACCTCCCCCTGTATCACATCCTAGGAGTCTTCAAGCAAGGGTTGGATGGACATCCAAGTTAAAATCTCACTCCTTAAGACCCTTACAGGCAGTGTGACCCTAGGCCTATCACTTTACCTCTGTCTGCCTCAGTTTCCTCAGCTATAAAATGAGCTGGAGAAGGAAATGGCAAATCACTCCAGTATCTCCGCCAAGAAAATCCCAAATGGGGTCACAGAGCATAAGGCATGACTAAAAATGACTGAAAATAAATGAACAAGTTTGAGCTCAACAGCCTCTAAGGCCCTTTTCAGCACTAAATCTTTGATCCTATAGAGGGATACTGAGCAAGGAATGGAAGAAGTATGAGGGGGAGGCACTGCCCTGAGTGCCCCCCTCCTGTTTCCTCCCTCAACACAAACATACAAAAGAAAGCCAGCTGGCTAAAGAAGATAAGGAAACTTTGTTTGCAATCACAGAATGGGGAGCCCTATTCGCCACTGGGGGCTGTAGGTGATTCCTGAGACGAGGCAGTGTGGGAAGAGTCCACTCCCCACTGCATGCTTTTCCCCTGGAGAGCCTGGCCTCCTCCACCCCCACCCCTTCCCATTTCATTATCCTCTTATGCTGCAGCAGCAAAATTGAGTCATGACTCCATTTAGGGCCCATGTTGAGAGCCGGCTTCCCATTAATCAACTTGGACCAAGCTCTCCTCCCGCCAGCACCATGGCTGCCCTTGGCCTCTCTGCCTGGAAGGCCCAGCCCTGAAGTCCATTAACCAACAATACCCCTGGCAAAGACCCCAGAGTTCCTGTCCTGGAAGCTAAGCAGCCCGTGTGTCCTTTCCTGTTGCTTTCAGCAGAGACTGAGCAGGGTTTTCCTTCTAGACTAGGTTTTACTCTGGGCTTGGCTTGAGCACAGATTTATCAAGACAATAATATCTAGGGACTATAAGAGGAAAATGACCAAAGATGGTTTAAATCATAGTTCTCTTATACTGGAGTTGTTGCTCTTTCCAATACCCTAGGCTATTACTCCCTTTTTTTCTCTCCTATTTGACAATCCTAATAGCCACTGGTCCTTCCCTCATGCCTGATCCTTGACCTGGTTCTTCTAAAGCCCAGCTTATAATCAAGGATGCCCCTTTCCCAAGCCAAGACCATCAGCTTTGCTGGTGAGGGTCAGCTGTCAATCACAGTGTCTTGAGCTAGAGGTAGAACAGAGATCCCAAGGTCTGCTTTGTTGTTGCTGAGCTTTTTCAGTCATTTCTAACTCTCAGTGATTCCATTTGAGATTTTCTTGGTAGAAATACAGGGGTGATTTAATTTTTCTCCTCCTATCATTTCACGATGAGAAAGCTGAGGTAAACAGTTAAGTGATTTGCCATGGGTTGCACATCTAGTAAGCATCCAAGGCAGGATTTGAACTTATGAAGATGAGTCTTCCTGATTCCAGTGTTCTATGTACTATGGTGCCCCCTAGCTTTGCTCAAGATCTAGAATAACTTCTTAAACTTTCTCCAGAGAAATTTTTATGAGATCCCAAGTATATAGTATGTGAAATAGATAAACATATCAAACATTTACTGTTCATAAATCAAAATTTTGCAACCCCATTATTCAACCACAAGACTTCATATGGAGTCAGGAACTACAGTTTAAGAAGCTGGGGTCTAGAAGACCTGTATATTACGCAGGAGTCTTTTGCTCAAAAACTTTCCTTGGCTCCCTATTGTTTATCCCTCAGTCTGGCATTCCAGGTTCTCCCTAGTATGATTCCCAACTTATCCTTCTGGTTTTACTCCTCTTCACATATCCTCCATTTTAGGCAAGTTGGACTATTTCCTATTCCCTGAACACAGCTCATGCTTTCCTTCCTCTGTCCCTTTGCTCATGACACTCCTTCTTCCTAGTATATCGCAAATGTTCAACTCTCCTCCTAATTTCCTCTGGCCAGATCTTCCTCTCACATTCATCCACCCTTCAAAGGTTATTTGAGGAATACTTCTTTCAATGTCATTGTTTTCTTAAAGATCCCCACATCATACATGAGATTAGCCTAATGCTTGCACACATACCCAGGGCTCAACATATGCTTTTGGAATTATTAATTCATTCATTCTTTCAAGAGGTCTTTCTTAGTATGACTTTCCTTTCAAATTGTGTTTTTTTTGGTATCAATAGATTTCTCATATACTTAAATGTATATATGTTGTTTTCTCCCCAAGAATATAAGTTCCTTGAGGATGGGGATTGTTTCATTTGTCTTTGGATAAACCATGGTACAGTGCCTAACACAGTAGGTAAATGCTTGTTAATCTATGTTATTGAAGGGGATGCTCACATTGGTGAGATCACAACGCCACTGGAATATTTCAAGTGCTGAAGGAGGTGCGATTTCAAGGGTATGGATACTCTATCAGCACAGTGTGAGAAGCTCACACATCTTGCCAATAGTTTCACGATTTGCTGTATCCAAAAAATAAAATCCATCACCTCGAGCCAAGCATCTGGTGATGAGCTTTTCCCTGCTTTAGATGGGCTGATCCTAGGATGACAGGCATATGGTCCTATGGTGAGGTCCATTCTTGAAGCCCTTCCAGCTTGGAAGGTTCTGCCAGAAATAGTGTTCCCCTGAGAAACTGGGCAAGATTTGGTCTTCTCCAAGACAAGGAATCAGAGATCCTAGATTCTCAGGAAAGATCAACTAACTCATTCCAGACCAACTAACTCATTCAACTCCATTCCTTTTATAGATAAGCAAACTGTGGCCCAAATGACTTTCCCAGACTGACATAGGTATCAAATGTTTGACTCCATGCCCAGTGATTTTTCCATTGCAACAGGACTGTCATTCTCTCATTATTGTCACATGGCTGCAAGACATAGAATACAAGCTTTTAGTGGAGGTTTGGAGATTTGCCCAAATCATCCCTTCTCCCAGTTCTTGGGAAAAATCAACCATAATCTTTCGTCTTCATCATTCTCTCCCACCCAATCCGCCGAGAGTGCTAAGCTAATAATTGTAATAGCTAATATTTAGATAGCCTAGCCTACTACGTGCCAGGAACTTTGCTAAATAAACACTTATGATCTCATTTGATCCTTACAACAATTCTTTGAGGAACATGCTATTATCATGCCCATTTACAGGTTAGGAAATTGAGGCAAACAGAAGTTAAGTGACTTGTCCAGAGCCACATAGCTAGGATTATCTGAGGTCAGATTTGAATTTGTGACTTCCCAACTCCAAGTCAAGCACTCTAACCACTGTACAACCTAGCTGCTTAAATTGTTGGAATTTGATTTCCCCCCACCAATGACTAGACCAGCCTTGGGATATCCAGACCAGCTCAGGATAAGAAGCTGGCTTCTGAGAGACATTCGCAAATACAGCCCATCCCACTTATCAAGATTAGCTCCCAGCAAGTATAATTATTTAAACAAGTTAACCAGGCCAGCAGAACATCATAATTATATATTATATGTATTAATATTTCACCTTTATCCAGCACCTCATATCTGGGGATGTCAAAACATTTTACCAACATTAATCAATTAAGCTCCTAGCCTTCTTGGCTCAAGCTATTAGTGTCTATTTACTCACTGAGATAGAGATAGAAGGGTGGGGCCAAGGTCATTAGAAAGGCTCTTGCGAGAAGGGAAACCAGGCATATTGGGCACCCTTGACCAGCCACTCATTCTAAAAGGCTCTATTTCATTCAGTTCTTCCTCTGATTCGGCTCCTGGCTGGACCTACCAGGTCACTTAGTCCAAGGAACTTGGCCTTCAGGGATTAGCTACTTTCCCTCTCAAGACTTCAGGGACAGTTCTTGTCCCATATTTTTTATCTTGATACCTTGCCCTCATCCCCAGACTTGTTTACCAGCTGCTCCCCTAGTTCCTTCAAAACCTCTTCATCCTCAAGTCCCAATTTCCCTCTGAAATTAGAGGGTCAGTTTCATTGTTCTCATAGAGGGGATGGAGGAAGTAATGGGGGAATGAGAAAATCTTGGTTCTTCTCTCCTCTTGCCTTTTTTTAAAATTTCTTGCATGTTCTTCTCCATCATACTCTTTGTCTCTCCCCTTTTCCTTCTCTCCTAACTTTCCCCCTTTTGCTTCTTTGTCTTCTTTTTCCTTGAGAATTTCCTTGAGAATAAAGAACATTTTATTACTGATCTTGCATCTCCAGTGCCTGGCCCATAATAGGTGCTTATGGATTGACTACCTGACTCTATTTCTTTCCATTGACTCTTTTCTGCTTTTCTCTTCCCCCTCCTTTTCCTCTGCATTCCCTCTCTCCTCTCTCCTCTCCTGACTTTTCCTCATCTACCCTCTCTCTCTCCACTCCTTCCTTTCATGTGCTTCCTTCTCTCTTCTTTCTTAAAACAGATTTGCTTTGTACGCACAGTTCTCTGGGATCCGATGGAGTCACAGGGAAAAGGAGAAGAAGCAGGTATTTGGTAAGGGGGTTACATATTTCTCCTTCCTCAGCACTCTAAGCACAACAGCTCCAGATGTGACTACCACATCTGAGCTTCTGACCCTCTGAGCTTCCCTAGCATCTGGCACCTGGGAGAAAGTCTCTCCCTCTTAGCTATAACATCTTACCTATAAAGTTTATATGAAAGAATAAGAATTCCTTGAAAATGATAATACAATGCTGGGGTGTAAGAATTGGAAGGACCTTCAGAATATATAATGTCAGACCTGGGAGGGGCCTTAGAACACAGGATGTCAGAGGTGGAAGGGCCCTTAGTACACAGAATGTCAGGGGGAGGAGAGCTCTTGGAACAGAAAATGTCAGAAGGAGGGATCTTGGATCATTGGCATTAGAAAGGAACTCAGAGATAATGTAGAGTTCAAATATTCCTTTAAAATGATTTTTTCTTACATTGAGTTCCAAGAGAAGGGAAATGGTTTCTCCAAGGTCCTAGGAGGTCCCCCTTGGACAAGGAGGTTGGAGAACAAGGGAAAGCTAAGTGGTAGCTTCAAAGGGCATTTCTCTTCAGTAGCCATGGTCTCTTGGTAGAAAACAGCCACTCCAAGGACATGAGACATGGGCAGAGAATAGAAGAGTTGAGTGGTTACCAAGTTTATAGTGGCAGTGATGGGTGAAGGAGATGGAGTGGGGCAGATGTGGGGGAAGACTCCAGCAGCTCCTGGAATAGGGATAGAGGATACAGTAAGAAAAGAAAGGCACTGAAGACCCCTTTTTATTAACTTTTCCCCAAGTATTTATCCCATGAAATGACACTGACTTGGTTCTGTTCCAATCACTATATGTTGTACCATGGTTGGGTAGAATGAGCCCTGGAGCAGCTGTTCTAAGAGCTAGCATTCAGTCTCCTTCTCTACCACTCCCTGGCTGTATAACTTTGAGCAATTTGTTTGGCTTCTCAATCCCAATTTCCTAATCTATAAAATGAGAGGCTTCCCATAAAACAATCAATAAATCAACAAGCATTTATTAAGTACCTCCTGTGTGCCAGGTAATGAATATTATTAGGTCCTGGGAATGCAAAGTCAAATATGAAGCATTCCCTTTCCTTAAGGAGTTTCATTCAACTTGGAAAAACCAATCTATTTTAGAGTAGAAGACAAAAACAAATACAAATAAATACAAAACACATGCATTTGCATATATAATACACATATGTAATATGTTCATATATATATATATATATATATATATATCTTTATCCCTAGAGAAAGACAGATGTATAGAAAGATAGATAGATGGATATATGGCTAGATAGATGAATAGGTAGGTATATATATAGATAACTGGATAGAGATGGATAGAGAGAGACAGAGAAATGGATGGATAGATAGATAAAAGATAAAGAGAGATGGATATGTAGATAAAGATGGATAGGTAGAAAGAAAGAAAAATAAATAGATAGACAGATAGATATAGAAACAGACAGACAAATAGATCTGGTAAGCAAGAACAGGGTAGGAAATAGATCTGTGATTTCATGGATATTTGTAATCTTCTGACTGCCTGCAACAATTCAGGCTACCACCTTTTCTGAAATTTACAGTCATAGATGTACAGAGCCCTGAGAGATAATAGTAAATACAAAAGTAATTAGAAGGCTGAAATTATTATCAGTTGGGAGGAGTCAAATGGCCTCTGAAATTCTCTCTAGCTCTGGAATTCTGTGGTTCTGAATCATTTTACAGTTCTCAGAGCCATGGTCTTTTCATCAATAAAATGAAAATAAAGCCCTCTGTTCCACATCCCTCCTAGGGTATGCAAGGGTCAAAGGGTGAAAAACACTCTGGGACTGGGAAAGATGGTACTTCCCAAGGGACTCATCCATGGGTGGATCCTGGCTGCCTCAGGTCCCCCTCATCTCTCCCTCCTTTCCCCAAGGACGGGAGCATTGGTGCTGGCCTTTCACAAGCCCATTACCAGGGAGTGTAGACAGGAGCAAACAAACAACTCCCGAGGAGACAGAACCATCTATAACAGTTACACAGCGAGTGCGGGCGCTGAAATAATGCTGCTGACGTCTTCATTGCTCTCCATCCCTCCCCATCATTGGCAGGTCTGTTCCAGCCCAGCAGAGCACAAGATGAGAAAATGCACTTTCTCTTTTGTCTGGATAGTGCCTTTAGCACAGAGCACCTGAAAGAGCTGGCAGGGTGTGGCTCAGTCACTGACCCTGTTCTTCTAGATGGCTCTGGGACACGTGGATCTCCAGACTTCTAGAAGAACCAGATCCTGGGGTTATTTTTGAGAGATTAACACATCTAATCCCTTGTCTCCAGGCAGATGGATCTCAAAGCCAACTCTGTTGGTTTCTGTTGTCTTCTCCACAACTGAACCAATTCAGGGGAGAAGTAGTTGGGTGAGTGTACAAAGAGTCAACCTTGGAATAAGGAAGTTCTGGGTTCAAGTCCAGTCCCTGGCATTTTCTGGCTATTGTCACCCTGGCAAACTCTCCAAGCTCCCAGCATTTCAGGCAGCTCTCTAAGACAGCACTGCCCTAACCTATATTAGCTGTGGGATTCTGGATGATCCATTTAACTCTTCCGAGTTCTAGGCCAGTGGTGACAAACTCAAACAGAAACAGAACCCCTTCCTCAGCATCTACATTAGGATCCCTGCTTGGCTGTATATTGACTTAGAAAGCCACATGTTCATATTATCTATGTTCTATTGGATTTTTATTTATTTTGTGAAATATTTTACAATTTTATTAGAATCTGGTTCCAGCTGTATGTTTGATAGTTGTATTCTGGGCAGCTCTCTTGGCTATAAAATGGTACAGCTGCATTGATAGAGGTTTCTGTGCTAGAGTTCCCTACCCTTCAAAGCAGAGTGTGTGGAGAGGGAAGTTAGAAAGGATGCAAACATTCTATTACAGCTTGGTGAGAAGGGAGGAGGAACAGAGACATTGAGAGGGTAAGTGACTGACCTAGGTCTACTGGACCAATATGTACAAAGGCAAGATCTGAACCCTTCCTGACTCTGAGGCTGGTTCTCCATTCACTCTACCAGCTCCTTCAATTTCTCCTCTTTTGCAGTGACTGCTCATGGGAGTTTCCAAAGGTAAAAGAACTTATCAGTGTGTTGGGGGGGACTTCAGTAATGACTCAATTTCTTATTAATCAGTCAATATGCATTTATTAGTATTATTGCATTAATACTAAAAATAAATAATATAAATTATTATTTAAAAATTAATCTTTTCTGGGGACTATGCTATTTCTCACAGTCATCAATGAGAAATTGGGAAAGAAATCAAATAAATTAAATGAATGTGACAAAGGGTTCTAGGACTGCTCAGACTCACAGAATCAGAGTTAGAAGGAAACTCAGAGGTCATGGAATTCAATGCAGACTTGACCAAGATACCTCCTCTACAATATCTCTGACAAGTGACTATCTGGCCTTTGTTTAAAGACCTCCAAGGATGGGAAGCTCACCAATTTCCAAAGCAGCTTATTCCATTTTGGGGTGACTCTGATTGTTAGGAACTTCTTCCTTCTGTTAAGTTTCAGTCTACTTCTCTACCCCTGCCCTATTACTCTTGGTTTTGCCATCCAGGGCCAAGCAGAAAAAGTCTAATCCATTTTTCTATGTGGCCGCTCTTCAACAGCAAACAGCCCTCACAGCCCCTCTAAGTTACTTTTTCTCTAGGGTAATCACTCCTTTGTGTTTCTCAGAATCTCCTGGACCTCTTGTACATCCCTAGGTGCACGACTGGATGGAGCCAAACCACTCAAAAGCACAAAAATAGCTGTCCCATTTTCTGGTCAACATTTTAGAAACCAGAAGCCAATTCAGGCTTTCAGGGCTGGGCTAAAGGAAAGGGAATGAGGGAGAGAGGGCTGAGCATTTATTCTAAGAATCCTAGCTAAGGACTCAGACCAGCACAACTCAGTCAAGGTAGATAGGCCTTAATTATTAAAGCATTAGATCTATTCTTCCTGGGTGTTCAGAGCATTGTCACTATCAATAAGAGAAGAGGGAGATGGATTCTCTGATCTAAAGCTGTGATACCCTCCCCTTCCTTCCTCTGTCCAACTCCAGACCTATCCCAGTACTCAAGGCCACACTCAGACACCATCTGCTCCAGAGAGACCTTCTGGCTACCCTCACACATGGGGATCTATCCCTTCTTGAGATTCTGGTTATACTTCCAATCACCATGAAAATCAACATTTAAGTATTCTCTCTTTGCGTCAGCTGTGTTCCTCTCCCCAGCTAGAATGTATGAAAGGTGATTTATTCATAATAATAATAATATTAACTCATTTCTCTTATGATTTATGGTTTGGAAATGCCTTTCATTCCATCTGCCCCAGGTGGTAAATAGTGTAAATACTATTATATCAATTTTACAGATGAGGAAACTGAGGCTTGGAGAGGGTAAGTTTTTTAAAGTTTCATAACTAGTCAACATCAGGTTTCCATTCTCTAAATTCACTTGGCTTTACACTAAATCCCCTCTCAGGGTTCTGGAGTTGGAATCATTGGACCTGGGAATCAAATACCAGCTAGATAAGGGGGCAGCCAGAGGATTAGACCTGGAGTTAGAAGGACCTAGATTCAAGTCTGGCCTTGGATACTTACAAGCTGTGTGAACCTGTGTGTTAAGTTAAGACTTAAACCCTTAAAAGACTTAAAAGACTCAGTTTCCTCAACTGCCAAATGAAAACAGTAATGGCATCTATCTCCCAATGGTTGTTGGGAAGATAAAGTGAAATAACATACGTAAAGTGCTTTACAAACTTTAATGTACTATATATAGAAATGCTAGCTATTATTATTATTACATTTATCCATTATTACTATTGATATTTTAGCATCAAGTAGCTAAGTGGGATACACTACTTTGTTCATTTCTTCCTAACTCTAGGGTCTCAGTTTCCTCCTCTTCAATGAGGGATTTGGAATTGGTGCAGAAAGAACTCTAGATTTGGAGT
Organism: Myrmecobius fasciatus; assembly: GCA_023553655.1. NCBI lineage: Eukaryota > Metazoa > Chordata > Mammalia > Dasyuromorphia > Myrmecobiidae > Myrmecobius > Myrmecobius fasciatus. The sequence goes on along the minus strand of JAJPUD010000639.1, from coordinate 85,727 downwards.
TGGGATCTGGGTTTGAATGTAAGCTCTGCTATTTATTACTATGTAACCTTGAATATCAACTCTCTGACCTTCATTTTCTCTTGCCTATAAAATGGGAGACTTGGATGAGACAATCTCTAGGTCTTCATCATGGATCTTCTGCTTTCTTAAAAAAAGGATTAGGGAATCAGTATTTATATAGTAACTACTATGTGCCAGGCACTGTGCTAAGCTCTTTTATCCAAATATTATTTCATTTGAACCCTTAGCTCCCCTGTGAGGGAGATGTTATTATCTCCACAAAGTGAGGCAATTATAGTAAGTGACTTGCTCAGGATCTGAAGCCTCATTTGAAACTGATTTTGGTAGGATGCTGTAGTTTTTGCCTGGAGGTAAATCACACTGCCCTCTGGACCTCAGTTTACCTTCCAGTAAAAACAAGAGACTTTGTCTAGATGGTCTCTGGAGCTCTCACATCCTGGGATTCCCTTCAGTGATAGCAGCCTTCCAACAGTTTCTCCTCCAGAGTGGCTTTGCAGAGTATGTAGTTGTGCTCTGTGGAGCAGGAACAGCAGAAGCTGACTATTAAACAGGCCAGCCACTGACTGTTATATAGCAGCATTCTCCATGGCATTGTGAGCACTGGGAAGTTGGCAGGGGATAGCTTGGGCCAGTGCCATCACCTTACTCACAGGGAAGTGACTTGTCCAAGGTTGCCTGCTGAGGCAGAGGTGGGAAAAGGAGGCTGGGTTCAGAGGCAAGAGGATTTGAGTTTAAATCCCATGTTTGCAATTTTGACTTCCTGGCTGAACCCGGGCAAGTCACATCCTCTGTGGCTCTCCCTCTCCTCCCTTGTAAAGAGACTAGATGAGCTATCTAGAAGGTCATTTTCCAGCTCTATTCACTAGACTCTCTATTACTTTCAGGATTAAATGTAAAATCTTCTGTTTGGCTTTTAAAGTCCTTCACCACCTGCACCCTTCCTATCTTATTCTTTATTGCTTTCCATGTACTTTACAATGAAATGACACTGTCCTTCAAACTCAGCATGTGCCACCTCCCATCTTGGTGCCCTTTGTTGGGGCTGTCTCTCATGCTTCCCACATCTTCCATTCTTCCTCCTCCATGTCTGCCTCTTGGCTTCCTGGAGATCCTTTAAGAGGCAGCTGAAATCCCACATTCTGCAAGAAGTCCTTCCTGATGCCCCCTACCTCAATGCTACTGTCTTCCCTCTATTGATTATTTCCAATTTATCTTCTTTATATCTTGCTTGTTCCTAATTGTTTACATGTTGTCTCTCTCAATAAACTGAGAGCTCCTTGATAGCAGAGACAATTTTCACCTTTATAATATCTCCATCTCTATCCATCCATTTATCCATCCATCCACCCATCTATTTATAATCTATCTATCTACCTATCTATCTATCAATTTAGCTATTTATACTTGGCACTCTTAGGTAATTAATGCATGTGTAACTAAGTCCTCCAGTGCTAAGACTCCCAGTACTTAAAATTCTTTTGCTCCCATTCAATGGTCTCTCCATAAACTGAATGCAATGAACTGGTCCCTTTTGATAAAGGGGATGGGGTATGGATAAAGTAGCAAGTTCATACACAATATTACCTTTAGAATAAAAGAAAAGAAATAAAGAAGGCTGAAAATGGAACAGAACTTTTTTTGTTTTGGTCTAAACCTATGTTTTACTTTTTTTATTTTTAAAATTTTTTATTAAAGCTTTTTATTTTCAAAACATGCATGGATAATTCTTCAACATTAACCCTTGCAAAATATTGTGTTTCAATTTCCCCCCCTTTCTCCCACTTCCTCTCCAAGATAGCAAGTAGTCCAATATATGCTAAACATGATAGGAATAGATGTTAAATCCAATATATGCATACATATTTATATAATTATGTTTCTGCACAACAAAAATCAAATCAAACCAGAAGAAAAGTAGGAAAGAAAATAGAATGCAAAAAAAACAACAAAAAGAGTGAAAATGCTATGTTGTGATCCCTACTCAGTTCCCACAGTCCTCTCTCTGGGTGTAGATGGCTCCCTTTATCACAAGATCATTGGAACTGGCCTGAATCATCTCATTTAGACCTATGTTTTATTAAAGGAGATAAGAGAGTCTTAACTTTTTGGGGGGTCCTAGATTCCTCAAGTCGGGGAAATATATGGAGCCTTCTCAGAACAATATTTTTTAAATGGACATAATAAAATGCCCAGGATTAGAAAGGAAATCAATTTTGTTAAAATATAATTTTTGGCATATTTTTCTTTTCAAAGTTCAAGGATTCCCCGAAATCTCTTTATGGACACCCCCTTGGGGAATATGAACCCGTAGAATTCCTATGAGGAAATTGTCTATTAGTACAAACTGGAATCTCTTCTGTACCTGAGGTATATTGAGAGGCCTTCTTGAGGTACTGAGATGTTAAATGACTTGCCTGTGCTTACACAGTCATTAGGTGCCCAAGAAAGAGATCTTAGAACATAGAATGTTAAAAATGCTGACTGCTAAAATAAAAAAAAAACAAAATGTCAGAACCAAAGGGACATTAGAACATAAAATGTCAGAGCTGGGAAGGATGCTAGAACACAGAATGTCAGAACTAGAAAGAACCTTACAACACAGAATGTTAGCTCTACAAGGAACTTTAGATTACAGAATGGCAGATCTGGAAGGGACCTTAAAACATTAACATCAGAACTGGAAAAAAAAGTAGAACATAAAATTTCAGAACTGGAAGAAAGTGAATGTCAGAACTAGAAGGAACCTTGGTACATGGGGTATCGGAGATAGAGGGGACATAAAACAAAAGAATTTTAGAACACGGTGCTGGAGCTAGAAACCACTTTGGTGGTAATCGTTTTACACACAGGAAATCTGGTTCCAAAAGAAGTGAAGGAATAGTCACACAACTAATTGGAGCAGAGTCAAGATAGGAATCTTGATTCTGGCTCTGGTGCTTTCTCCAGTGCACTGTACTTTGCTGTTGTTGTTCAGTAATTTCAGACTCTCCATGACCCTATTTTGGTTGGGTTTTGTTTTTGTTTTTATTTTATTTTTGGTTTTTCTGGCAAAGATACTGGGATGGTTTATCATTTCCTTCTCCAGCTCTATTTATGGATGAAGAAAATGAAGCAAAGTTAAGTGACTTGCCTAAGGTCATGTAGCTAGTGTCTGTCAGAAAGATCTGAGTTCAAATCCAGCTTCAGACTTACATTATATACTCTTGTCCATAATCATTTTAGATGAGGCTAAATTTTATTTAGATGGCCAACTGATACCTCAAATTCCCTTCCAATACAGGACTGTGTTAATGGACAGCTTCATCCCACAGAACTTTCCTACAGAGAAAAAAATCCACCACAACAAACAACAGCATGTAGATCTGTCCAGGCTCTAGTCTTCCAACTAATAAGTTCCTTGCAAATTATGAACTAGCTACATTAGCTGCATTGATAAGCTTACATGATGTATTATACTTTATTAGCCACTACCTGTCCCTCTGTTTGGACTTCCAAAGCATTTATATAAATTACAGCTGGAATATTTATTGTGTCTCTGCTGAGCTGACACGGGTATGTTTAGCAGCATTTTCTCAGCTGCCGTAAAGTTTTATTCCTCGTTAAAGGCTCATTGGACTCTCTTCCCTGAAAACAACAGAATTCTCCAATGCAGAGAGACTGTCTGTTCTGGGGTGCAGAGGGTCAGACGTCTTCTAACAACTGGGAGGGGTCTATGTGGGAAGAAGGGAACAGAGGCTAGTGATGGTGAAAGGGAGGAGAGTCTGGGTTTTATGTTCTAGTTTTCACATGGCTGGTTTTGCCATTAACTTTGAATGCCTTTGTGTGCCTATAAAGTTCCCAGCAGCGGTTTATGGGAGAGGTTGGTCTTTGAGCTATGGGTGGCATCCGCCATGCTATAAGCAGCTCTCGATTATTCAGCACTGGAGTGAGACTCAAGAGATAAAGACTTCTGACCACGATTTGCCAGCTACCTGGCTGTGTGCCATGGGTAAGTCGAGTCACTTCATCTCTAGAAGGATCACTTTGTTCACTTATAAAACTGGATTAATAATCATTGTATTATCTCTTTCATAGGGTCATGGTAAGGAAAGAGTTATAGACATCGATGACTACCTCTATGGATTCTCTCTGGATCTCAGTTTCCTCATCTGACTAACTGGGCGTTGAACCCCAAATCTATGAACCTATGATCCTTTGTGAGCTGCAGTCATTATCATCACCTTGCCAATGTCTCCAGTGATTTAAAATAGTGGTCACTCAAAAGGACATGGTGAGTGTGAATAGGTTGCCAAAGGTTAACAACAAAACAAAAGTGGAGTCAAAAATATCATCAGAGAAACTGAATGAATAATCAATGATCTCTCTCTATCCTAGCAATCAGTCAGTGAGTAAATAAGTGTAGTAAGTCAGGCATTGTGCTAAGTGCTGGGGACACAAAAAAGGCAAAAGACAGTGTCCACTCTCCAGGAGTCTAATCTAATGAGCAAACAAGATATATACAGGATAAATGGAAAGGAATCAGCAGAGGGGAGACCTAGAGTCAATAGAGAGCAGGAAAGGCTTCTTGTAGAAAGTGGGATTTTAGCTGGGCTTGAAGGAAGCCAGGGAAGCCAAGAGGTGAGGGGAAGAGAGAGAACATTCCAGGCCTAGGGGATGGCCACCTAAAATGACCACAGTTGAGTGATAGAATGTTTTTTTTTGGAGAACATCAAGGCGGCCTTTGTTACTAAATGGCAGATTATAGGAAGAAAGGGAGTGACAAGAGTTATACAGGATGAAAAAGGGTGGGTTGCACTCAGAACTACTGAAGTTGATAGCTATTGATTTACTGAATCCATTGATCTATTGAAATATCCAAATAATGATCAAGATGATTAGATATTGTCTAGTCCCCATCAAAGGATCCCCAATCACCCTAGTGAAGTAGATAAAGCACTGGCTTGGAGTTAGGAAGAACTGAGTTCAAATATGGCCTCAGACTTTCACTAGCTGTGTGATCTTGGGCAAATGATTAATTCTATCTTAATTTCCTCATCTATAAAATGAGAATAATAATATTATCTATCTCCCAGGGTTATTATGAGTATCAAATATGATAATATTTTTAAGGATTGCTTTATCATTTAATTTACATAGGTCTTGAATGTGCCTTTGTATATTGACTCCAAAATATATTTTTTTACATTTTGTAGTTGTTTTTAAATGACACTTCCTATTATTTCTTCCTCAGTTTTTTTCATTATTTATTTTTTATTAAAGCTTTTTATTTGCAAAACATATGCATGGGTAATTTTTCAACATTGAGCCTTGCAAAGCCTTCTGTTCCAAATTTTTCTCTCCTTCCCCCCATCCCCTCCCCTAGATGGCAGGTAGTCTAATACATGTTAATGATGTTAGAATATGTGACAAATCGAATATATGTATACATATTTAAACAGTTACCTTGCTATACAAGAAAAATCGGATCTAAAAGGAAAAAAAGCTGAGAAAGAAAAAAATGCAAGCAAACATCAACAGAAAGCATGAAAATGCTATTTTGTGGTCCACATTCAGATCCCCACAGGCTTCTTTCTGGGTATATATGGCTTTCTTCATCACTGAACAATTGGAACTGGTTTGAAACATCTCATTGTTGAAGAGAGCCACGTCCATCAGAACTGATCATGGTATATAATCTTGTTGTTGCCATGTATAATGATTTCCTGGTTCTGCTCATTTCACTTAGCATCAGTTCATGCAAGTCTCTCCAGGCCTCTCTGAAATCGTCCTGCTGGTCGTTTCTTACAGAACAATAATATTCCATGACATTCATATACCATAATTTATTCAGCCATTCTCCAATTGAGGGGATCCATTCATTCAGTTTCCAGTTTCTAGCCACTACAAAAAGGGCAGCCACAAACATTCTTGCACATGTGGGGCCCTTTCCCTCCTCTAAGATCTCTTTGGGATATAAGCCCAATAGAAACACTGCTGGGTCAAAGGGTATGCACAGTTTGATAGTTTTTTGAGCAGAGTTCCAAATTGCTCTCCAGAATGGTTGGATCTGTTCACAGTTCCACAACTATGCATCAGTGTCCCAGTTTTCCCACATCCCCTCCAACATTTGCCATTATCTTTTCCTGTCTTCTTAGCCAATCTGACAGGTGTGTAGTGGTATTTCAGTTGTCTTAAATTGCATTTCTCTAGGGGCAGCCAGTGGATAGAGCACCAGCCGTGAAGTCAGGAGGACCTGAGCTCAAATCTGGTCTCAGACACTTAACACTTCCTAGTTGTGTGACCCTGGGCAAGTCACTTAACCCCAAATGCCTCAGCAAAAAAAAATGCATTTCTCTGATTAATAGTGATTTGGAGCACCTTTTCATATGACTAGAAATAGTTTTAATTTCTTCATCTGAAAATTGTTCATATCCTTTTACCATTTATCAATTGGAGAGTGGCTTGAATTCTTATAAATTTGAGTCAATTCTTTATATATTTCAGAAATGAGGCCTTTATCAGAACCCTTAAATGTAAAGATGATTTCCCAATTTGATGCTTCCCTCCTAATCTTGTCTGCATTAGTTTTGTTTGTACAAAAACTTTTTAACTTAATATAATCAAAATTATCTATCTGTTATTCAATTAAGAGTTCTTCTTTGGACACAAATTCCTTCCTTCTCCACAGGTCTGAGAGGTAAACTATTCTATGTTCCTCTAATTTGCTTATAATATCACTCTTTATGTCTAAATCATGAACCCATTTAGATCTTATCTTGGTATGTGGTGTTAGGTATGGGTCAAGCCCTAATTTCTTCTATACTAATTTCCAATTTTCCCAGCAGTTTTTGTCAAATAGTGAGTTCTTATCCCAAAAGTTGGGCGTCTTTGGGTTTATCAAACACTAGATTGCTATAATTATTGCCTAGTTTGTCCTATCCTATTCCACTGATTGACTATTTCTTAGCCAGTACCAAATAGTTTTGATGACCACTGCTTTATAATATAGTTTTAGATCTGGCACAGCTAGGCCACCTTCTAAATGTGATATTATTTTTAAAGTGCTTAGTACAATGCCTGGCACACAGTAGGTGCTACACAAATGTTAGTTATTATTATGTTGCTTTCTTTCTCTGGGTCTCAGTTTCCTCTTCTGTAAAAATAAGGTGGATGGATTAGATGAATCTCTAAAGTCTCTTTTAAAATCATAGTTTTAGAGTACAGAGAAATCCCGGAGGTTATCTAGCATAAACCCCTTGTTTAAATAGGAGGTCTGGGAGAAGGTGATGGCTGAATGATTTGCTTAAAGTCACCTACATGGTAATAATGATAGAATTAGAACTCGAGGATTCTGATGCTAAACCAGTGCTCTCTCTACTGTGCAACACTGCCTTTTAAATCCCTTGAATACTGTTTGACTTCATAGATGGGGGCTTCAGACCTAGGATGTTTTTTTCCCTTGGCTCTCTGGCCCTGATATGTGTCCCTAACCTACCTGGTGAGCTGAAGGATTCTACTGTATCATGTAAGAAGGGAAAGAATACTGCTCTCAGAATCAGAATTCAAATCAGACCTTCATACTCCTCAACTGTGTGATTCTGGGCAAATTACTTAACTTCTCTGAATTTTATCTTCCCCCTCTGTAAAAACTGAGTAATAATGGCATCTATTTCATAGGATCATTGTATAAAATTAGATCATGTATGGTAAGTGCCTGCAAACCGTAAGGGGCACATAAATAGAAATGTTAATTATTATTACCCTCTCTGAGCAATGTAGAGAGGGATTGCAGATTCCCAATCAAGGTCAAAGACATTGAGTCCAAGAACAACAGCTGGGTTCAAGGACTCAGTATCCCCAAGGTTCTCAAGTTTCCATCGAGCTCTGATACAGGGACTTAGTTTGACCCAGGTTCCAAAGACACCAGTACTTTGTTGTGGTTGGGCAGGCTGGTCCAGCCTTATCTCCCCAGTTGAGGTGCTTTCTTGTCCTGGGTTTTATTTTGGGTGGCCAGCCATCTGCTTCCTATTCAGGGACAAAGGCGTAGAGGATCAGTCAGCTGGGTAGCCCTCAGGATGCTGGACCATAGCTACTATCTCAACACCTCCCTGACCCAAGGCCCTCTGGGCATCTCTCAGCCAAGGGAGGAGGTTGCTTTTCTTCCCAGCTCTGTGGGACAAGGTGGCTAAATGCCCAAGACAGAGGGGGTGGTCTTTCCTCTGACCCTGATTTCAGTAAGCACCATCTGTTTGGGGCTGCCCCTCCACCGGAAGCTTCCCCCATCTGGATGGGCAGCTGCGTTGCCTACTAATGAGGACTCCTAGTAAGGCCACAGCCAAGGCACCATGCAGGTCGGGCAGAGGCCTTAACTGACCCATCTGGGTAAAGAGCTAATAAGCCCGTGCAATTTGCATATATGCAAACAGGGGTCCATTGTCTTCAAATCCATTAGCATTTCCTAATGCCTGGCTGGACAATTGGGTTTGGCAGTTCTGTCTGGGATTTTAGGAGTTTTTAATCTTCCAAGCTCAGACCTCTTCTCCTTTCTGTAGAATTCGAGTTTGATGGGAAGATAATGAATCCTGGGCTGGGGACTGAGTATTGGGATTTTAGGAAAGGTGGAGATGTGGAACAGGGCACACCCAAGCCCAATCCTGAGATCTGTGCTTGGGGATTTGGCAATGAATGTGGCCTATTGGCCCATTGCTGAAATCAGAGCTTCATAAAATGTCAGAGTTGAAAAGAATATAGAATATCAGTTAAAAGTAATCTTCATACACTGAAAGTAAATTCTAAAACAAATCTTAGGATGCAGAAGATCAGAATTGAGAAAGACCTTAGAGATCTGGGGGAATCTTTTGGGGGATGATTACCATACATTCAATTTTTTTCCTATTCTCTTATCTTCAACCTCTGTCTCTGTCTCTGTCTTTCTCTTTGTCTGTCTGTCTGCCTCTCTCTTATCTCCTTCCTTGATGCTCACAAACAAGCCCATCTATCTCTTAAAACAACAATACAGACTTTTCATTCGACCCTACTATTCCCTCAAAGTACCATTTCATATTTCTCCTAGCTTTTACAACTAAAGTCCCAGGGAGGTGGGGGAAGCTGTCCACATTCATTGCCTCCATTTCCTATCCACACTCACTTCTCCATCCTTTGTAATCTAGCTCCTGACCTCATCACTCAGCTGAAACTGCTCTCTCCAAGGTTACCAATGATCTCTTAATTGCCAAATCTGATGGCCTTTTCTCAGTGCTCATCCTTCTTGACCTCCTTGCAACATTTGGTAATGCTGACCATCTCTTCCCTCCAGGACAGTTCCTCTTCGCTGGGTTTTTGTGACATTGCTTTCTCTTGGTTACCCTCCTACCTTTCTAGCTGATGGATCATTCGCAATTTCCTCCCCCTAAATTAATCACCTGCCACATCCTACTCCCTCACCCTCCCAGACTTCTTTCTCCACACTTTCTCTCTTGGAGATCCCACTGGCTCCCGGTGGTTCTACTATAATCTCTGCAGAGATGACTCCCACAATTATAAATCACTTAAGTTTACAAATTCAGGATCATTTTCAAATCTTTCCTCTCCCTCATCTCTCCATGTCCCTATCAGTTGCCAACTCTTCTTATGGATTATCACTCCCGTCCCCTTCTCTCCATTGACACTTCTGCCATCTTCAGAACAAGCTTCCACCCCCCATTGGGCACGCTTCTGCCATGGGGCTTCTGAATGGTGTGCATTCACCATAATTAGCCCTACCCAGCCCAACCTGGCTACTGCTACTCCCTGGTTATCTTTATCTTTCCAATGCTCCCTACTTTTCCCATTTAGCTCTGGAAACAAAGAAAAGGAAGTATCAATAAGTCAATCTAGGTATTATCTCAGTGACACTGGCCTACTCAACGTTCCTCAAACAAGATACTTCATCTCTCAACTCAGACATTTTCTCTGAGTGCCCTCCATGCCTGGCTTCAAGTCCCAGCTAAAATCCCAGCTTCTGCAGGAAGTCTTTCCCAATCTCTCTTCATCCTAGTGCTTTCCCTCCATTAATTATTTCCTATTTATTCTATATAGATTTGCACAAATTTTGTTTTTTTATTGTCTTCCCCATTAGATCATGAGTTCTTTGAAGATTGGTACTATCTTTTATCTTTCTTTGTATCCCCAGTCTTTAGTTCCAGCCTGGCACACAGTAGGAACTTAATAAATGCTTGATGATTGATCGACAATCACTATCCCTTGTCAGTTACATGTGCTTACAGAGAAGTTAAGCTCCTTGAGAACAGGAACTGCTTTGCTTATTATACATGTATCCTGCTCAACACTGTGCTTGACATTTGATTAGCACTTGGGAAACACTTTCATATTCATTCATGTCTACATTTAGATCCTTATCGCCTTATACCAAGACTTTTGTAATAACCCTCTAACTGGCCTCCCCGTTTCCAGTCTGTCACCTCCCCAATCCATCTCTCACATGGCTGCCAAATTTACATTCTTAAAGCAAGCCATTCCCCTTGCAAGAAATTGTAGTGGCTCTCTTTTTTGGGATAAAATACAGATTCTTCTGTATGGCCCTTAGAGCTCTTCTCATTGGACTCCAGTCTATTTTTTCAATGATTTTTGCACAGTGGTGAGGGCACCAGACCTGAAATCAGGAATTCCTGAGTTCAAATCTAGTCTCAGACACTTATTAGTTGTGTGACCCTGGAAAAGTTACTTAAGTCTCTTTGTCTCAGTTTTCTCATCTGTAAAATAGGGATAATAATAGCACCTACTTCCCAGGGTGGTTGTGAGGATAAAATGAGATAAAATTTGCAAAATGGTTTGTGAAACTTAATTATCACCATCATCATTATCATCATCATTGTTGTTATACTCTCATGGTCAATCAATATCTTATATTCATTACTTGCTGTGCTCAGTCCTAGGAGGTAACAGAGAAAGACTGGCTAGAATTGCTATGGTGCTAATAATAACACAATGTCTTTAGTCATTCAAAGGTTGCAAGATGCTTTCCTGGGAATCAGTAGGATGTATTGGTAAGAACACTGATTTTGGAGTCTGAACACCCAAATTCAAAGCCCAAGTCTATACCTTACTTTACTATCTGTGTGACCCACCACACGAACCTTTTCTTCCACAAACTCCAGTTTCTTCCTCTACAAAAAGAAGGAATAAACTAGATGACTCTTCAAATCCCTTCACCTCCTGAGATCCTGTGATGCTTTATTATTTCCATGAATAGACCACTGTTCAGGACTCCTGGGGATGAATCTCTGCATGGCTTCTCACTACCTGCTCTATGATCATGGATGTTCCCTCCATCTCTCCAAATTCTCTCCATCCTATCTGTAAAATATGGATAATGGCGACTGCTGCATGTATAGTGCTTAAAAGTTTGCAAAAGGACTTTGCCAACATTATTTTATTTAAATCTCACAACAATCTTGTAAAGAATGTGACAGTGATATCAACTCCATTTTTTCAACTCCATTTTACAGGTGAGGAAACTGAGGCTCAGAGACATTGAATAAAAGTGAAGGAGAAAGACCACCTCTATTCAAATACTAGCTCTGCTATATGACATAGGGAAGTCTCTTCTTCTCAGAGCTTCAGTTTCCCTGTCTGTAAATTAATAATTTTTGGATTAGGTGATTTCTTTCTTTTTTTAATGATGAGAGAATTGGGGTTAAGTGACTTGCCCAGGGTCACACAGTTAGGAAGTATTAACTGTCTGAGGCCAGATTTGAACTCAGGTCCTCCTGACTTCAGGACTGCTACTCTATCTACTGCACCACCTAGCTGCCTCCTGGATTAGATGATTTCTAATGTCCCTTCTAATTCTAAATTTATGATCTAATACATCATAGGCTATTGTGAGAAAAGTGCTTTTTGAGAAGTGAAAGGTATAGAATTGTGAATATTTAATTCAAGCCTATTTTCTCCTCTTCTGTATTTTCCTTCTTTTATTCCTTCATTTCTTCTTTCTTTCCCTCTTTTCTTCTTCTTTCCTTTCTCTCTTTTTTTCCTTTCTGCCTCTGTCTCTCTTTTTATCTTTGTCTCCTTCCTGCTTTCCCTTTGCTTTTCCTTCCTGCCTCTCTTTTCCCTTTCCTTTCTTTCCCTCCTTATCCTTGTATTTCTTTTATTCTTCCTTCCTTCCTTCCTTCCTTCCTTCCTTCCTTCCTTCCTTCCTT
>JAJPUD010000639.1:32033-69772 GCA_023553655.1 Myrmecobius fasciatus | reverse complement strand
TGTGTGTGTGTGTGTGTGTGTGTGTGTGTGTGTGTGTGTGTGTGTGTATAATATACAGATATTAAGTGGCAGAGCTGGGTCTTCTGAATTCTCAGTTCAACTCACCCTGAGTGCTCTGAAATCAATGAGGTGTATGATTCCCCAAACACTGAATTAGTTAAGACTTGAATCCAGGACTGCTGGCTGCAAGTTCAGTGCTCTTTTTGCACTGTTCAATGAGCATTGGTGAATTGATCCACATTGACAGGGAATCACTCATGGGCCCCTCTGCAGTGTAGTAGAGGGTTTATTTAGTGATCACATTTATCTTTTTCTTTCTGATGGTTCAGGCTGACACTGCCCTGTATCCCCTGGGCTCAACCCCAAGGGATCCAAGATCCAAGGGAAAACCCATTCAAGGGGTCAAACATGGCCCCGGGCATTCTCCCAAAGTGAATGATAGATCGGCACATCGCTCAGGGTGCCCATTGACTTCTCCATCGATTCCATAGGTGTGGTAGCAGGGTGGATCCCTTTGGTCAGGCCAGTTAAAAGGAGAACAGAGCAGAAGAAGCAATGAACAGCTCTTCAATCCTCCACTGCAGAGGACAAGCCAATAACTGTTTATTGAAAGGAGCTGGCTGCCAATTCCCCAGCCCTGTGTACAGTCTGTGCGTAGCCTAATGTGTTTGCCTAAATGCTTATGTCTCTGATAAGAGGCCTGGGGAGATGAGCTGATCCTGCCAGAGTAATTAAGCCTCAAACAGGGAGCAGGCCAGCCTAAGGCTAGACATTGAGAAGAACTGCCTGGTAGGAAGCGATTGTTGGTTATGAGATGTTCCGCCTGGGGAAATCTTTATGGCTATATCTACAGAGCCCCCTAACATCTGGTCTAGACCATTCAGAATGTAGCAGCAAACCATTTGGTGAGGACAGGCCCAAATTCAGCTGTTCCAGATGTTTCCTGGAAATAAAAGCAAAGCATGTGTGTGCGTATGTGTTTGTATGTCTCTATTGATGAGAAGGTAGCAATGGGAATGGTCTTGGAGACAGCCAATTTCCTATCTCTTGAGACCCCCATCTGCTGACAAGGGCTAGAACCAAGACAAAGATCTCCAGAGAGGCTACTCAGATTAAAGAGATGGTCATCTGAAGGTGGCATAAAGGTCAAAGCAGAATTTCCTAGAGAAGACCTCGGGTTCCATTTTCACCCAGAATATAATTCAAATCAATTCAATCCAGCTGGATCCAATAAGATTCAATTCAATTGAATTCAACCGGGTTCAATTAAATTTAATTCAACAATGATTTATTTATTATACAATATTCTTGTTTTCAAGGAGCTTAGGGGAAAGGGGAAGAGAGCAAAACATCCATAATTAAGTTAAATGTGAAGTATATGAAAGTAATTTGGGGGAAAGATTTAAAAACTGCAGTAAGTGGGAATAAAAGGGGCCACCTCAGCTGAACTTCAGAGGTGACTGAGTAGGGGAGGGAGGGAGCACAGTTCCAGCATAAAGACTGCAGCTAAGATGGTCTGTGCCAGGAACAGTAGATAGACCAGTCAGATCTGCAAAAAATAAAGTGTAATATGAAATGTCTTGCAAAGCAGACTCAGATTGCAAAGGACTTTAAATGCTAACTAAAGTAGTTTGTATTTTATCCTGAAGGCCATGAAGAATTACTAGAGTTTTCAGAGCAAAGGAACGTGTTCGGATCTGTGCTTTAGGACTATTATTTTGTGAGATGCCTCAAAGGAAGATTCAACTAGACTTGGCAACCAATTAGACATGGGGAGTGAGGGAGGGGACAGAGCAGGGGACAGCCCCTTAATTTAGCTGCAAGCCCCAGTCATTGGAAGGATGATGGTGCCCTCAACAGAAATAGCAAAGGGAGGAGAAATAAAATGAATAAGTTCCATTTTGGATGTGTTGAGTTTTAAGATGCCCAGGAGATATGCAGATGGAAATGTCCGCCAAGCAGTTGGAGTCTCTGGGCTGGAGCTTAGGAGTGAGATGAGGGCCAGATATGGAGAACTCTGAGTCATCTGCATAGAGAAGATAATTGAAGCCATGAAAACTAATGAGGTCATTGAGAAATGGAGAAAGGAGAACCTATGCCAAAGTCAGAGTTAATAATAATCTCATACATAATTTTTAAATTCAAAAAGCCCATTTTGCATAGGATATCCCAAAAAGCTATGAAAGCTTAACACTGGAGAAAGACTTTTGGGGAACCCTGTATATTATTCCACTCCTATTTCACAACTAGTGTCCCCATTATACAGATGAGGACACTGAGGTTGAGAGATTTTGAGAGACATGCCCAGAGTTACACAGCTAATAAGTGTCAGGTGAGATTTGAACCCGGCCTTCCTGAGTCCAGCATTCCATTCTCTACACTATGTTTGGGTGGGTCACAGACCCTTTCCTGACCTTCATTTTCTCATCCACAAAATGATGATAAGCACCCCTGCATTATGGGTTGGATTTGAAGAAGCAAACATTAAATCATTAGATAAATGATTTCTAAGCATGGGGAAAGGAAAGAAGAATTGATTAAGCACCTATTATATACCAGGCACCATGTTTTTCAGATCCCATCTCATTAATCCTGGAAGGTGAATAATGTTGTTAGTCATCTTTTTGTCATGTCCAACTCCTTATGACCCTATTTGGGGTTTTCTTGGCAAAGATCAATGGTTTGACATTTCCTTCTCCAGATCATTTTACAGATGAGGAAATTGAGAGCAGTAGGGATAAGTTACTTGACCAAGGTCACACAGCTACTAAGTGTCTAAAATTGTATTTGAACTCGGGTCTTCCTGACTCCAGGCCTGAATGTTATTAGGATCCTCATTTTATAGTTGAAGAAATTGAGAAATTGAGACTGATTAAATGACTTACCCAATTTTAACAGAGCTAGAGTAATATAGAACCTATAAGGCATATGAACTCCCCCTCTAGAAGCCACAGTGTCCCTTCTTTGGAAGAGAGAGAGAAGGTGGCTGAACCTGAGCCAGACCATCACTCTCCCCAACTCCCCTTCTTCCCCTCCCTTCCTAAACGGCCTTGATGGAGTCGCTAATTTTAGCCAGCCACAAAGTCAGCCTAGGCTTTTAAAAAAGACTGATTTATGATCTTCCTTAATTGCTTCCAAAAAAAAGCATTTCACGTCTAGAGAGAGTGAGAAAATCTATCTATCTATCTATCTCTATTTAGGTTAAAATTTTAAAAGCCAAATTTTCCAAGGTCTGGCAAGATGGTAGTAATGTTTCCAATTCCTCCTGGATAATTTCCCTCCCCTCTTCTCCCCCTACATAACACATCCAACCATATACCATCTTTCTCTCTGAGCTTCAGTGTCTACCCTACGTCTTTGTGTGAGAGAAAAGAAAAGGAGGCAGTTGAGGGAGCTTCTGAAATGACGACTTGGCATTTTTCAAACCAGGCTCTCATGTAATTTGCTAAAACCTCCTGTACTCTGTACTGACCACCTCCCACCCCATCTCCCTCTGGCTGCTCAAGGCTGACAGAATACAGGGCCTGCTTTGGTGCTATTAGGAAGTCTTCCCTGCTCAGGATCTCTCGTGGTATTTCTGTGGAGGAGGGATGAATAAGACACCCACCGTGCCCCTTCTTAACTGGCCATAAAGTCATGGAGTGAATGACTGGAAGGAACCTCCAGGGTTATCTAGAATAACCTCATCATCACAGAACCATGGCTGAAAGGGATTTCAGAAGCCATCTTGTCCATTTCTTTTTTTAAAAAAAACCAAGGCCCAGAGTGTTAAGCAATTTGTCTGAGATCAAAAGTTGAACTTGGGTCTCCTGATTCCAAATCTATCACTGTCTCAGTTGTACCAGTCTTATTCTTGTTTCCTGGTAATTTTGGACCCAGAGAAAGACACTAGAATCTATAATCCACAAAGAAGATCCCAAGCAGCTAATTTTGCTCAGGCCACTGAGTCGAAACTATTGAGGCTTTGAAAGGTTCCTTGGAGAGGTCGCTCACATCTGTTCCCTTGCCTCCAGAGAAACTGGGAGTTTAGTTCTGACACTGGCTATATGACCTTGAAATAAGTCACTCTGAACCTCAGTTTGCTCATCTGTAAAATGGGAATTAGGTGCTCCTACTCTCCCTTCCCAGGGCTGTTGGTGAAAAAAGTATTTAGGAAACAACACGCTCCAGAAATATGACTCATTACCACCACTACAATTACCACTACTATCATCATCAAAACTATACGTATTCTGAGCCCGAAAAAGGCAGGGAATGGTACACAGTAGAAGCCACTGAACTGAAAAGCTGTGATCTCCTTAATAGACTTTTCATGAAACACACTAGTCCCTTGTACTGTGCTCTTCTATTATGTCCTCCTCCATGCTGATCTCCATGAAGACTTTGGAAACTGCTTTGGACTTACTCTCTCTCATTATTCTTGCCTCAGCCAATGAATATATTTAGTCTTTCTTTGAATTTATTATGTTTGTCTCTGCTCTCACCTCCTGGTTACTCTTAGATCATGACTTAAAGCAAGCCTTTCCCCAAAGCATCCACTCTCCTTGTGAGTTGTCCTTGATCACCTGTACTCGCCTTGTGACTTAGTTCTTCTCAAGTAGCATCTCCCAGATAAGAGGTTCCACAGACACTTGGCTCTTCATGCAGCTAGGCAAAACAGTGTATATAGAGCCAGGCTTGTAATCAGGAAGACTTGTGTTCAAATCCAGTCTCAGAATCTTACCAGCTATGTGACTCTGGGCAAGTCATTTCACCTGTTTGTCTCAGTTTTCCCATCTGTAAAATGGGGATAATAACAGCACCTATTTTACAGGGTTATTGTGAGGATCAAATGAGAATGTCAGTAATCTCCTGGCATGTAGAAGGCATTATGTAACTGTTTACTTTCCTTCCCACTCCTTAGCCTATATACGAGAATTTTCACAGTCCCCAATTGGCCTTTTAGTCTGTTGAAAGACAGAATGATACTTCTTTGTCTAAAGTATCTCAAAGAAATCATAGAAAAGGCAAAAGATGTGCAAAAATGTTTGTAGCAGCCATTTTTGTAGTGGCAAGGAACTGGAAATTGAGTGATTACCCATCAGCTGGGGAATGGCTGAATAAATTATGGTATATGAATGTCATAGAGACTGATTTCAGAAAAGCCTGGAAAGACTTACATGAACTGATGCTAAGTGAACAGAGCTGGGACAATATTGTACAAGGCAGCAACAAAACAATGTGATGATCAACTGTGATGCACTAGGCTTTTTTCAATAAATAGGTGATTCTATGGGAAGGGATGGAGAGAGGGAAGAAGAAAAATTCGGAGCACAAGGTTTTGCAAAGGTGAATACTGAAAACCATCTTTGCCTGTATATGGAAAAATAAAAAGTTATTAAAGAATTGTTGGGATGTGAAAAAGGAAAAAAAAAAGTTCAGCTCCTTGGAGACAGAAGCTATAAGTCATTCTCTTGAGTATAAATTTTGTTGTTGTTCATTGGTTTCAGTTGTGCCTGACTCTTCATGACCCCATCTGGGGTTTTCTTGGCAGAGATACTGGAGTAGTTTGCCATTTCTTTCTCTAGTTCATTTTACAAATGAGGAAACGGAAGCAAAGAGAGCTAAATGATTTGCCGAGAGTCGCACAGCTAGTAAGTTGTGAATATTGATTTGTACTCAGGAAAATGAGTCTTCCTGATTCCAAGCCCTGCGCTCTATGAATTATGGCGCCCCCTAGCTGCCACCTCTTTCCTGACTTGATCTTCCTAACTCCAAGCCCTGCGCTCTATGCATTATGGCGCCCCCTAGCTGCCTCCTCTTTCCTGATTTGGTCTTCCTAACTCCAAGCCCTGTGCTCTATGCCCTCTGGCGCCCCCTAGCTGCCACCTCTTTCCTGATTAGCTCTCTCTGATTCCAAGCCCTGTGCTCTATGCACTCTGGCACCCCCTAGCTGCCACCTCTTTCCTGACTTGATCTTCCTAACTCCAAGCCCTGCGCTCTATGCATTATGGTGCCCCCTAGCTGCCACCTCTTTCCTGACTTGATCTTCCTAACTCCAAGCCCTGTGCTGCATGAAATATGGCGTCTCCTAGCTGCCTCATCTTTCCTTATTAGCTCTCTCTGACTCCAAGCCCTGTGCTCCATGAAGTATGGCGCCTCCTAGCTGCCTTTCCCGATTACATCTTCCTGACTCCAGGCCCGGCGCTTTATCTACTATGGCGCCACCTAGCTGCCCCTAAATGTAAGTCTGCATATGAAATGACATTTCCCCAGATGAGGAGTATCCTCAGACTAGGGTAAAGAAAATGAGGCGTTATGACATGCCTTAGTCAGGAAGACTCAAGTTCATATCCTGCTCCAGATGGATTAGCTATGTGACTCTAGACAAGTTAACCTTTGTCTCAGTTTCCTCAATAATAATGATGATAATGATAGAATAATAATAGCATCTATCCAAGATTTTTGTGAGAATCAAATGAGATAATATATGTAAAGCACTTAGCACAGGACTCGCACCATACTAAACACTATATACATGTCAGCTATTATTATTGTCATTAACGATATTAGTATCTATCTCAAAAGCCAGTTGTGAGGGTCAAATTGGATAATATATGTAAAGCTTTCTGAAAAAATTAGAGCTGTGTGGAGGCAACTAGGTGGCACAGTGGACAGAGCATCAGTTCTGGAGTCGGGAGGATCTGAGTTCAAATCCAGCCTCTGACACCTGGTATTTACCAGCTGTGTGATTTTAGGCAACTCACTTGATCCCAATTTCCTCACAAAAAAATAATGCCCCCAAAATTTAGAAAAGTATATACATATAACTATTACCAGAAGATCCCATGTTTCTATTATAATCCTGGGGTTGAAAGTATTGACCTTGGTACATAGAGTTCCCAGCCTGCTCCAGACTCAACTGCTGAGAATGCCCTGGATGTTTCTGAGTTCATTAGTGCCCCTGCCAGTTCCTCCCTCCCCCACCAAACCCCACCCAGCTCAAACTCTGGGACAGAAGCAATGCCAGCAGTCAGCCCCAGAAGCCAGCAGGGGCCCAGCTAGCTGAACCCAGAATTCCTTCCCCTGGGACAAAAGAAAAGAGGACAAGCAGATAAAGTGGAGCGCTGATGAGCACATAGCAATTCAGCAGGGAAGAGGCGACTTTTTCTGTGCATTGTGGGTAATATGAAGTGCTTATAATTGGGCTGCCAGAAGTGTTTGTTTTTGAAGTCACACAGACCAGAAAAGGACCCCTGCAGGGATCTGCCATTTCTGCTGTGATGAGGCATTCCCCTCTCAGTCCCCAGGCCCAGCTCTATAGCCTTTCTAGAAGTTTTATTTTTCCTGCTCAGTTTCAGCATGACATAGTACAAAGAAAGCCATCTTTAGGAATCAAGAGAACTGAGTTCAAATCTAGGCTCTGACATCACTTGTGTCTGAGCCACTAGATAAGTCCTTTTTTGGGTGATAAGTCTCAGTTTCTTCATTTTTAATATGGAGGTAACAATCCCTAATGTCACAGGGTTCTTAGAAAGAGGGCACTTTATAAACCCCAGTGACTATTTCCTGTGTAATTTGAAAAAGTTGTTTTAGCTCTCTTGGTCCCCAGCCTTCTCTGTCATATGATAAGGGGAGGAGCTAGTTGCCTTCCAAGGTCTCTTTCAGTTCTAATTGTATGATATTATGATCCTTGACCTTAAAAGCATTCTAGAAATGAATTCTTAATAATCTGTTCTTCTGTCTGAAGGGAAACCGACTTTTCTACTCCCAAGAAAGCATCAAGTGAAGATATCAAGAAACCTTCTGGAGCCAGGCTTCCTTCAAACACTCAGCCTACTCCTGGGCAGCCTGAGGCGAACCTCCAAGATATCTCCATTGGGCCAGGCAGGAGGCTGCCAGCAACACTCCAGTGATAGGAGACCGGCAGGGGCATTGCCTTGGCAATCCTTGCAGCCTGTCAAGAGAGGAACATCAAGGGAAATGGCAGCCATGGCTGGAATGGGTCGTTCAGGCAGGAAGGCACCTGTCTTCCCAAGGAGGGAGGGTGTGAGATCTGTGACCCAGCTGTTCTCCATTTGCCTTCCCCTTAATCCATGACAACTCTGTCTTTGGTGTTCCTACTCATTGTCAAATAAAGAATTGGGTATTACCCATTCATTTCCTCCCTACTGCCTCTGTCTTTTGGTTAGCACCACTGTTGGTCTAGGCTTTTTGGGAGTTTGGTTCATGGAATAGGTAAGTGAGGAGAAAGTAGTTCCAGTCTATAAAATCTGGGTTCATTTGAAAGGAGAGTTGTCATAGGTTATTCATGACCCAGGACTAAATGGGACTCATCTACTTGGAATCTTGACCCTACCACCTACAAGCTATGCTGCCTTGGGCAAACTATTGCCAGTCTGAGCCTCAGTTTCCACATCTGTAATAATTAGGGGATTCAAATAAATGACCTCTAAGGTCTACTGCTAGGATCCTATGATCTCAAAGGTTCACTGTAGATCTGACATTCTATACCATGCTCAGGCCAGGGTTTTTTCAAGTTGAGTCATAACCCCAAGGAGTGTGTGAGCAACCATCTGGTTGGTAGGAATATGGGTCACATCTCATCTTCCCCACCATAGCCAATCACTGGGCTTGCTTTTAACACAACCAATCTTACTCATCATTCATTATGGACCAATACCACCACCCCCACTCTGCCCTCTCCCACTTCTGTCAGTCTTTCAGAAAAAAGTTATATATAGTTATAAACTAACCCAGTTGAGCCATCTGCAACATTAACTAATACACACAACTCGCTCTAACCTTAAATTTGTGTCATTTAGAAGCACCCACTCATACATACACATGTACACTCACAGACATGCAATATACTTCTAGGAAAAGGAATCATTGCAGCAAGTGCACAATGACAAACTGGAGATTGCTACTTACTCTGGGGAACAGAGTGGTGCTGAGATTAGAGAATGGGATCAGATAAGAAAATCTACTCAGAACTGGAATGCTTTAGAATTCAGATGGCTTTCCATGACTTACTTGCCTAGTCTGGTGTCCTCACCATCCCTCTCATTAGAAGTGGGTTGCAGCCCCTCAGAAATCACCTGTTTCCATATCTCTTCATGGATCTCAAAAATCCCATTATTCATTCTGAACATGATGGGAGTTGCTAATTAGCTAATTAGTTCTGCCACCCTGGAGTCTATGTGGCCCCTCTCTGAATTCCCCTACCCCACTTTTCTTCACCACTTGAGAGTACCACCCATGCAGAGTCATTGTGACCATTAAACAATAATTGCTTCCATTTTCCATTTATGTAGCAATACTATCTCATTTTACTAGGTCCTTGCAGCACTTAGACATCATTAAACACTACAAATATCAGTTTTCTTTAGGCTTTCCCCCGCGCCCATCACCAGTGACAAACTACTCCAGTATCTTTACCAAGAAAATCCCAATTGGGGTCATGAAGAATCAGTCACGACTGAAATGACTGAATAACAGAGCAATATCTGTTCCCCCCACCCCCACCCCCACCCCAGTTTCTTGTGTCTCTGGGAAGTTGTTCCCCTTCCCTTATCTTCATCCCTAGACTACAACTAAAATTTGCACAAGAGATTTATGTTTACAGGAGGAAGAACAAAGTTTACAATACATGCACAGAAGAGGAGAAATCCAACTAATATTACTTGCTAATGGAAGGTAGTTCCAGGAAAGGGAAGGAGATCTGGGTGGGAGTCTTACAGAGAGCTGTATGCTCCTGGACACTTTACTTTCATAGATTTAAATCCAGATGAATCCCTAGAGGCCATTGAGTCAAGCCAGATCATATTACAGGTAAGAAAATTAAGATTAGAGAGGGGAAGTGAGGTAGCCAGTGTCTCACAGGTAGAAAATATCTGAGGCAGGACATGATCTTTGGTTTTCCTGACTCCAAAACCCACACTCAATCCACTTCTCTTCTATAAAGTGAGGGAGTTAGCTTAGATGATTTATCACACTCCTTCCAGTTCCAATATTTTATCATCTCTACTAGATTCATCCTGAACCCCATTTTGGCTTTTACCAGACTCTAGAGTCTGCATAGCATCCACCCAGATCCTTCCACCTCAATGTGCCCTTTCCCACCATAAAATTTCTCCAGTAATCCTCTGACTGCATTTCTCCTTTGGCCCCATTATTCGAGCGGATCCTGTCTCCATCCTCACACAGATACATGCATAACCTATTTCAGCCCAATTAGATGCTTTCATGGGTTACTAGGGACAAAAGAAACCATGCCAAAACAAAGCCCATCACCTGGTGGCTGACCTCATCAACTGAAAGACCCTATGTATCAGTGAGCATTTCTGAACATATCTCGGCTCACCCTCAGGTGACTCAGATCGACCAACAGGACTCCCTCAAAGTCTTTCTGGTTTGTTCTGGTCTGCTGGGACTTGTGTTCTCCTATTAAAGCCTTTGTATTGTATCATAGATTTGGAACTGGAAGAGATTTCAGATACTGTCTAGTTCAAACCCCTCAGATTTCAGTTCAGAATAAGAAAGACTTTTTAAACAGCCAGCATTGACCAACCATGGCAGGAGATGATTAAGAAGATCACAGAGAGAGAATTAGGAGGGACCTCGGAGGTCAAACTCAACTGCCTCACTTTACAGATGAGGACACCAAAGCTTAGAGAGGGAAATCCCTCGTCCAAGCTGAAGGGAGGATGTACCGGTAGCTTATTATAAGAAAGACTTTGAAAGAACTAGCACTGTCCAGCCATAGAAGGGGATGATTAAAGATAACACATTTTTTTTTAATTAGAAGGGATTTCAGGTGTTGAGTTCAACATTTTTATTTTACAGATGAGGAAACCAAGGCACAGAGAAGTGTCTGATCCAAGCTTACACAGGCATTAGGGGCAAATCTGGGATTTGAACTTCAGTTTTGATTTTCTAGATCTGATGTCCCTTTTACTCTACCATTAGATTTCCTACTGGGCTCTGTCTCTGGAAATGTATAAGCAGTCATCAGTCTACAAACATTTATTAAGTTCTTACTATGTACCAATAACTGTGATAAGTGATGTCCTGGCCTCAAGAAGCTTACAATCTAATGAGTAGAAGAAAACTGACCTTGTCAGGAATATTATAGTGCAGGGATTCTTAGCTTGGACTGTAGGGATCCAAGGTGTCTATAGAGAGAATGCAGGGAGCCCATTAATTTGGATGGGGAAAAACATTTTAATTTTTACTAACTTTTGATTTCTTATATAATCCCATGAACTTAATTTTATGCATTTAAAAACATTCTGTGAAGAGGTCCACAGATTTCACCAGAAGGACCACGTGCCCAAATGGGTCATCCCAAAGGCTCCTTACTTTAAAGGAATGGTCTCATTAGATGGGAGACTGTACTAGGTGACTTTTAAGGTGATTTTTGTGATTCTGTGATTCTCTAATTCTGCAGTACAAAATTCTATGATTTTTAGATTCTGATATTCTGTCATCTTGTATTCAGAATCATCTTGCTACTTTCTCTCTCTATCCATCACTGTTTCTATCTGTCTTTCTATATCTGTTTCTGTCTTTCTCTCCATTCTTTCTCTTTGTTCCCTCTATTATCTTTTTTCTCTTTCTCTCTTTTCTTTCTCCTCTTCTTTCACTTTCTAACTCTTGTTTCTGTTTCTATCTCTATGTCTGTCTTTCTCACACCCTTTGCCCCTGTCTATCTCTGTTTCTCTCTGTGTGTGCTCTATGTCTGTTTCTCTATGTCGATCTTTTTCTCTGTCTACCTGTCTCTATCTGCCTCTCTCCATCTCTGTCTTGGTCTGTCTCTGTCTCTATTTCTGTCTCTTTCTGTGTCTGTCTTTCTATTTCTATCTCCAAGTCTCTATCACTCTCTCTGTTCCTCTGTTTCTCTCGATGTCCCACTGTCCCTCTCCCTGTCAGAACTACTTTCAATGTTTCAGTGTAGCCACCTAGCCCCATTACCTCTTTTCCATTTTCTAATCATCTCAATAGAATGGAAGCTTCTTAAAGACAGGGACTGTTTTATTTTTGCTTTAAAATCCCCAGGGCCTGGCACTGCCATGTAGTGGGTTCTTGAGTAAATGCTTGTTGAATGTGTGAATGAATTCAAGCAATATTATGGCTTCTGGTCTATGTTTCTAATTTGGCCATACATGTGTCTATGGACACACACACATGCACACACATGCACACACATACACATCTGGTTCTTGTCAGATGAGGGTCAGGGGTCATTTTTAGTCTTTTCTATTGTTGTCTCTATCCTAGCTGCTAATTTGAAGCTCCCTCGATCTTCCTCCTTCCCGACTTACCCCTGGTGATGAATAATCCCCCGACTCTCTCTGTAATGCTGTACTGCTAATAAGATTAAAACATATCTCCTTCTTACAGCATCGATTCATAACACTGATTTACTATTGCTTCTCAGCTGCTACAAAACGGATGCACAGGGCCGTTACCTTAATCTCTATCCATCTCCTCGCTGCTGAGGAATAACTGCTAATTAATACCTTTCTGTCTCCCAACTCCTGCCAGATATGACTGCCTATCAATATTCACTGGGCTCTCTGCCACCCAGCCCCAACCCTTGACAATCCAAAGTGATCACTTCTCTCCTCCCAAATCTACTGCCAACCACCCTGTCCCAGTGGCATCCTAGAGAGCTGGGGGAGGGAGAAGAAATAGCAGATTTTCTTCTCCTTCCTCTTTCTCCCTCCTATTGCCCTGAATGGAGGAAGGAAAGAAAAAAGTTGGGAGTCACGATCAGGGGCCAAACCAAACTGAGAAGGGAAACACAAGGGAGAAAAGAATCAAGTCAAGGGAAGTTTATTAGGGGAACTATGGTCAAGAATAGAGCAAAGTAGAAGGAAAGAAGCAGGGAGGTTTTAGGTCAATTCAACAAACACTTATAAAGCTCTTCCTTGAGCAAAGCCCATAGTAGCAAAACAGCAGGAAGAAACACTGGAGAAGAACTGAAGCCTTGACTCTCTCCATAAGGCTACATGCTGTCTCTCCCATTAGAAAGCAAGCTCTTTGAGGGCAGAAACTGTGTTTTTGCTTTTCTTTGTATCTTTGGCACTCCGCACAGTGACTAGCATATAGAAAGTGCTAAAATATCCATGCAACATCTTTTTAAATTTAATCTGAATTATTCACATTTTCTCCATCACTTTCTTAAGTCTAGAAATCAATGAGATAGTGAATGCTTATTGCTACTTATCCTATACAATATTGCTTTGTTTTCTCCTGTGATTTGTTTCTTTACAAGTTGTTCCTTGGAAAGATTTAAGATGTTATTGGGATATGAAGCATCCTATTTGCTTAAAATATAAACCACCTTACCCTGGCATTCAAGGCCTTCCACAATCTGTCTGTCTTCCACAACCTTCCCTGGGTTATCTCCCATGATTTCCTTTCGTATTTTCTCACTCTCTCCATATCCCAATCATACTACACTACTAACTATTCCCTGATTTCACGCTAATCTAACCTCTCCTTCCTTCACTCCACCCAGTAGTATGAGTGTTTAATACCAGTATGTTCATATAACATAGTTTTAAATTTAATCTGATTTCTTAGCATTTTCTCCATCACTCTCTTATGTTTAGAAATCAGTAATGCAATAAACCAAACCCTAATTTCCAGTGAATTCTAAGATGTGAATGCTCACATGAAAATTTAACAATCAGATCTTGGAGTTTGAGCTGATTCCAGCATACCCCTGTAGCCACCCCAGGGAAAACTCTCCCTCTTCATCTTTATATCATGAAACTCTTCTAGTCCTTTGAGCCCTAAAGCAGATGCTACTTCCTCCAAGAAGCTTCCTTTGCTGCAACTAGCAAATCACATATACAGTCTCTCTCCTTCAATTTCTTAGCACATTGTCTGGCATTCCCCTTTGCTCCCATTACTCACTACCATGTATCACTTATTTCTGTTCATGTTTCACCCTCTTTAGTTATAGCATCAGTTCCTTGGAGGCAGTGATTATATCATCTTTTATCTTTGTATCCTCAATTCCCAGCACAGAGGATTATTTAACAAATAATTCAAGAACAAACTCTTTATTTAGCACTTGTTATATGTCAGGTACTGGAATAAATCCTGAATATACAGAGACAAAAGGGTATAGCCCCTGCCTCCAAGATCTAATATTCTAATGAATAAAGATGTTTGTGTGTGTTTACACACAGACACACACACCCCATATGCAGGGAGAGAGATAGAGACAAAGAGACAGAGACAGAGAGAGACAGAGAAAGTAGCACCATAGTGTACACAGATAAGCAAATACAAACTTTATACAAAGTAAATATGAAGTGATTTGAAAATATAGAGAGCACAAACATTTGGGAGGATAAAAAAAAACAACCCATCACAAACAGCTACTGCTCCATAGGTGAGGAAGTTGGACTTACTGGCAATTAGGAGGCCAAGAAAAGGATATTTAAGGAAGTCAGTTCTCAGAAAGACCTATTCATCAGCTGTAGATGAACCATTGGCATCAGATATGGGGCCATTGGGGATGGAAATAGCGGTGATTTGGGACCCAATGTCACTCACTGATCTATCCTTCATGTATCTGTAACCTGGGACAGCGAAATGGTATAGCGGATAGAGTACTAGGTAGATTTATCTTCCTGATTTCAAATCTGCCATATTCTGATACTTACCAGCTATATGACCCTAGGCAAGTTACTTCATCCATTTACATCAGTTTTTTCAACTAAAAAATGAGTTGGAGAAAAAAAATAAAATTTTTTTTTAAAAATTTAAAAAAATGAGTTGGGGAAGAAAATGGCAAACCACTATAGTATCTTCACCAAGATAAATCCAAATGAAGTTACAAAGAATTAGATGTGACTGAAATGACTGAACAACAACTTGTAACCCGTGACCCAGTATCTTCAAGTCTCCCACAGGTGAGGGATTCAATAGTCCTATCAGTGAGTATTTGTTACACACCTATTATGTGCCATGTATTGTGTAAGGAACAGGTACCTCTAGAAATACCTTCAATATACAGTATTTATCTGCTGTATCTCCCATTAAAATAGAAACATCTTGAGGGTAAGGACTATGTTTTTACCTTTCTTTTGAAAACTCAGGGCTTAGCACAATGCCTGATACAATGTAAACACTTAAGAATTGCTTTCAAATAGATTGGCTACAAAACTGAGAGATGGTACCTGCCCTCAAGTAGATTACATTTCACAGTCCAATTTCTTACACAGAAAGCTGAAACAAAAATTTATATTTGTTGAATTGAATTGACACAGATCTGTCACCTCTAAAAAGAAGAAGGAGTAGGAGGAAGAGGAGAAGGAGATGAGGAAGAAAAAGAAGAGGAAGGAAGGAAGGAAGGAAAGAAGGAAGGAAGGAAGGAGGAGGGAGGGAAGGAAGGAAGGAGAATTGAAATATCTGACTTTGACCAAGAAAGTCAAGTCCTTATAGTTCCTGCTAGATCTAATACAAAGAGCCTTGGATTTCTGGATAGTGTTAGGACTGCCATCTGACAAAAATGTCATAAAGGGCCCCCAGATTTGGGAATCCCTGAAGTCTCACAACCTTTCATATCTGAGTCATCAAATGTCAGGTTTCTTCTCCCACTCCCAAATTTCCACAGTATCAGGAAAGGGATGACTACCTCTAGTAGGCAGTGGGGACTGTGTTTGATGGTGGTGGGGACAGGGTGGTGGCAGTGAAGTCCCAGCCCTGGGTTTGATGAATGTGGTAAGGGAAGTCGGCATGCCTGCTTTAATAAAACATAACGAAGCGTGGGATCGTAAAATATTTTCTTTAATTCAGGGCTCCCATGAGGGTGGGGAAACACAGCTGGACAGGGGAGGCAATTCCAAGGGCTTCCCTCAATGTTCCTTCAGATTAGGGAAGGAAAGAGGCAATTGTATAGGCAATCCCCTCTACAACAGAGAAGGAACTTAGAGGGTTTGAGTTCAAATCCCCCTCTTGCTAATTATTGGTAGTATGAGTCTACTTACTACTTGTGTGACCATGAACAAGATACTAAAACTCCCTCAGCCTCAATCTCCCCATCTGTGAAATAGGAGGGCTGAACTAAATATTCATTTCCAGCTAGTGACTTCATCTCCTAAACAGGAACAGATTGGGGCTTAAAGAGAGAGAGCCTTGATTTTTAATTCTAGGATGGGACCAAATTGTGGTAGTTTCTTAAAGACTAAATAAGGCACTTCCTAGAATTTCACCTCTTCACTGCCCTCTAAAGGCACAATGTTCCCACCCATCTGAGCACCCCTGTCAATAGGATTCCTTGACCTGGAATTTTTTCCCTTATCCAGAGCCCACCTACCCCTTTAATCTGCCCCCTAAGTAAGCTGTACTTCCTTCATGAAGCCGTGCCCTATCTTCCCATAGAGATCTGTTCCTACTCTAATAAACAGAACCCTGACAGGTGAGTGGGATCCCACAATGGGGCACTCCCTCATGTCAGGCTGGGCTCCTCACCTAGACTGTAATACCATGAGAACAAGAATTGTATACCTTCTGCTGCCTTTTTCTCCCCCACAGCACCAGGTGAGACCAGGTTAAGGGAAGAATAGACACCAGATACTCAAAACACATTTAATGATGGATTGATGGATTCAGAGTAAGTGGATATAAATTTAGATCTTGAAGGCATTTCAGGGATCATCTTGTCCAATCTCTTCATTTTCTAAGGATGAAACAGACCCGGGGAATTTAAATGATATATCCCAAGTCACACAGTTAGCAAGTAACAGAGCTTGGTAGGGAGATGTGGAAGAAAGAGGGGAGAGAAGAGATCATCTTCCTTTCTGACTTGTATTTCCAGCACTTAACACCGTGTCTCACACATAGTAAGTGTTTAACAAATGCTTCATTCATTCATGTGTTCTCATTAGCTCCTAGGACACTGCTTTCTCTTGGCTCCTTAGTCTGGCATTTCTTTTTAGTTTCTTCTGCTGGACTATGATCCACCTCATTAGAATGAATATTCCCCGAGGCTGTCCTGGGCCCTCTCCCACACTGATTCTTAGTAATTTCATCTATTCCCATACATTCAATTATAATTTCTATACCCATGAATCCAGAATCAATATATCTAATTCTATTCTTCAGTCCTGCTGAGCCATTCTCTTTAGCTGTGTCCCATGCAGACACCTCAGATTCACCATGTCTAAAAGTTAATACTTGTTGATTTTCCCCCTAAATCTGCTCCTTCTTCCATCCCCTTCTATTTCTATTGATAGTAGCCCCATCTTTCCAGTCCCCCAGGTTTATAACTGAGAAGTCATCTTTAAATGTCCTCTCTCTTTTCCTGCTTCTTCCTTATATCCAATCAACTGCCAAGTCTTAGTGATTTGACCGTCATGGGATCATTTCTAAAATGTCCCCTTTTCTTCATTTATAGGGCAACTATCCTAGTTCAGGTTCTGGATTATTGCAAATAGTCTGATTACTTCCAAATGCTTCTCTCTCCAATCCATCCTCCACCTAGCTTCCAAAATAATCTTTCTAAGGCACATGTCACTTCCCTATTCAAAAGGCTTCCATAGAAGTCAGGTGACATGTGGAGAACATAAGACAGTGGTTTCCTGTTCAGGTGCTGGATTGGAAGAGAGGTCTCTGAGATCTCATCCAGCTCTGAGCTTCTAGGAGATATCAGAGAATCTCACCAATTTGTGTCTGGCCAGGCCATCAGGAATAAGCCCCAGATGACTGTCTGGCTGCTATTGAATTAGTTGCCTGTTTCCATCTTGTTTGCTCTTTCTCTTGTGTGAAAACATATCCTGAGTCTGTACTGCCTCCGTCATGTGAATGCTTCCCCCCCATTTTCTTCAGGGGTGGGCAGCAAGGAACCACTGCCAGAGGCGATGTCTACCCCCGCAGGCACTCAGCCACTGAGCTCCCCCATCCACGTCACCGGGATGAGCAAATGTGGTCTTTGGCAGCCACCACCTCCCTACCTCCCCCCCCACCGCATCTGCTCGGGCCTGCTCGCAGCTCTAAATATAACCATTAAATATGCTTTTTGCTTCCTTCTGAGGGAGATCACATTGTTTAAGTAAAGCCCTTTAAATTTTAAAGAGTTAGGTTATGTGCTCTCTGCGGGAAGCTTTTAGCAGCGCAGCAGAAAAATAATAATAATAAAGAGTTGAGAGACAACATCTGAATGGGAAGCCCTCTTCTCACCACTCCCCCCATCTCAATTTGTTTCTGAGGCTAAGAACTCCTGGAAATG
Organism: Myrmecobius fasciatus; assembly: GCA_023553655.1. Classification (NCBI taxonomy): domain Eukaryota; kingdom Metazoa; phylum Chordata; class Mammalia; order Dasyuromorphia; family Myrmecobiidae; genus Myrmecobius; species Myrmecobius fasciatus. The sequence goes on along the minus strand of JAJPUD010000639.1, from coordinate 51,540 downwards.
ATAGCATGATAGTATTGAGAGAGAGAGACAGAGACAGAGACAGAGACAGAGAGAGAGAGAGAGAGAGAGAGAGTCAGAGAGAGACAGAGAGACACACAGACAGAGATACAAAGAGAGACAGACAGAGAGAGGCAGAGAGACAGACAGAGATACAGAGAGAGACAGAGAGAGAGAGACAGAGAGACAAAGACAGAGACAGAGAGACACAGAGAAAGGGAGAGAGACAAAGACAGACAGACAGAGAGACAGAGAGAGGGAGAGAGAGAGACACAGAAAGACAGAGAGAGACAGAGAGAAAGGGAGAGAGACAGAGAGAAAGAGAGAGACACAGAGAGACAGAGAGGCAGACACACAGAGAGAGGGAGGGAGGGAGGGAGGGAAGAAGGAAGGTGAACAACAACAGGGCTAAGGAGCCTGTGCTTGGGGTTTAGGAAGAGATGGCTGCTTAGACAGAAATCCAGATTTCTAAGACCAGAGTGGTGATATCAGGGATGTGACATGGCAAGAGAGCTTGCTAAATTGGCTGAATCCTGGCTGGGTCACTCTCTCCTAGTATGACAGTAAGGTGTGCATTAGGAGTCAGATGTTTTTCACTGAAATCTCATCTATACTACTTACTACCACTTTAATAACTTGAATAACTCCTCTGGGCCTCAATTCCTCCTTTATAAAATGAAGCCTTTTGGACTAGATGGCCCTTGTCGTTCCTCAGTTAATTAATCAACAAGTACTTATTTTTTTAATAAAGCTTTATTTTCAAAACACATGCATAGATAATTTTCAACATTCACCCTTGCAAAGCCTTGTGTTCTAATTTTTTTCTTTCCCTTCTCTCCATCCCCTCCCTTAGACAGCAAATAATCCAATATATGTTAAATGTGCAATTCTTCTATGCATATTTGCATAATTATTCTGCTGCACAAGAAAAATCAGATAAAAAAGGAAAAATATGAGCAAAAACAAAATGCAAAGTGAAAACACTATGTTATGGTCCACACTCAGATCCCACAGCCCTCTATCTGGATATAGATGGCCCTCTACATCACAAGACCATTGGAACTGGCTTGAATCACCTTGCTGTTGAAAAGAGCCACATCCATCAGAACTGATCATCATTGTATAATCTTGTTGCTGTGTACAATGCCCTCCTGATTCTACACACTTCACAGCATCAGTTCATGTAAGTCTCTCCAGGCCTTTCTGAAATCATCCTGCTGATTTCAACAAATACTTATTAAGAACCTACTAAGTGCTAGTTGTTGTGCTAAGCACTGGAAATATAAAGGGAAACCGCAAGGAACTTTCAATCTACTAGAGAAGACAGCATACAAGTATATAGAGATAGAGAGTAGACATGCCATCTGACTAGTATAAGGAACTCCCAGAAGAGGAAAAATCTTTCTAGCAATGCAAGTCACATCTTTTCTGCAACTTAATTTTTTAGAGCAGTGTCTAGATCATTGAGAATGAATGCAAGATAGTTTAGTGAAAGATGCAAACTGGAGGCAATGGTAAAAGCTTCATGTAGAATAATGGCCCTTGCGATTAGTTTTGAAAGAAACCAGAATAGCTCAGAATGAATTCCAAGACTTGGAAAAATCATGTCCTATCTCTGGGACTCAGTTTCTTCCTCTGCAAAGGAAGGAGGGAAGCTGGACAGAATGAGTTCTTATTTAACTCCTTTCCAATGATGAAACCCTGTAGTTCAGATGTTCTCCCAGGGATACACTGGAATTGAGATGTTTTTTTTCCCTCTTTCTGGTCCCATTCTTTCTAAATTTTCATCTCTTCCTCCCTAGATGAAGAAAAGAGTCCTGTGGGCCAGTTGTCAATACTGACCACAGATCCCTGAGAGGAGAAAGGCTACCTAGGCTTGTATCAACCCCAGAATTTAGCAGAGTGTGGTGGAATCCTGGCTAACAGCAATCCACTGGCAATCATAACCAAGACCCACTGGGGACACAGCAGAATGCTGATGACATGAGGAAAGCCAAGTTTATGGGCATCCACACTGAGCTGAGAGTACTAGAAAGACAATAGAACCAAGGTGCTCAACATTTATAGAGAGATTGGGCTTCAACTTGTGATTTTATATTTACATATAGGTCCCAATTAAGGCTAGAAATGAATGACTGGAAATAATCCATGCATTCAGCTTCACACTATTTGAAGTTATGATTACATAAAAAAATGGTCATTGGTTCCACTCCAGTGGGAAATATGCAGATGAGGAAACTATCAAATCAGGTTGGCACCTTCTCTTAGAGAGCTTCCTAGAGCACTGAGTGATTATGACTTTCTGATTCCCACCACCACAGTGAGATGAATTTCGGTCTCCCTGGCTCTAGGGTCAGCTTCCAATCATTATATCATACTGACTCTCAGGCATCTAAACAGTGCCTTAAAATTTTCAGAATGTTTTACATCTATCATTACATCTATTTTGCATATATTAGATGTTCCCAGGCTTCAAAACAATCTTGTGAGGTAGTTGTTCCAGGAATTATATTCCAATTATCATTGTTTCCATTTAATTGATGAGAAAACTGAGGTGTAAAGAGGTAAATAATATTAACACCTAGCATTTATATAATGATTTAAGATTTTAAAAGAAATTTTTTTTACATTTCTTATCTCATTTGATTCTCACAATAATCCTGTGAGAGATTTATCCCTCATGGTGACTGTTCTCATTTTATAGATGAGGAAACTGAGGCAAACATGGTAAGACTCAACTTTTCCTCAGTTTCTTTAAAATGAATTTGCCTCAGGTTTTTTTTTCCAATCAGGAGTCACACAGTTATTATTTGAGGTGGGATTTGAACTCAGGTCTTCTTGATTCTAGATCTAGTATGCTATTCACTGCACCACTCAGCTGCCTTTCAAATAACAATTAATTGTACTATGGAGAAAGTCTTGGTTCAGATCCATTTGTAGTTGAGAGTTCTGGGGCATTGGGATTCTTCAACTACTTTACTGACAGCTTGATATAAAGAATAAGGAAAACAAGATTCCTTCTCCTCCCCCACTTTGTGGCATTTATATATGGGATTTATAAATCAATAAGACAATAGGCTAATACTATCCGTCTCAGGTTTGGGGGAACTTCTAATGTTGGGAGAGAGTTTATCTTGCTTGAGATGAGAGAGGAGAGGAATGAGTCCTGATCTGGAAGCTGGGAGGTCTCTGTTCTAGGTCCTGTCAAAGACTAAATAATATTGTGTGACTTTTAGTAAGTCATTTATTTCCCTTTTGGAGACCTCCTTATTTATAAAATAGTCAATCCATCAGTTAAGAAGTATATATTAAATGTTTTAGGCATTGTGTTATGCTGTGGGTACAAAGTTTCATGTAAAGAAAAACTTTCCCATGTTGTAGTAAATAAAAACTCACCTCAACTCACTCTACGTGGACAGCCTCACATCATAGTTCACTTCCCATCCAGCCACCTACCAGGACACCAAACTCTACCCAATATCCATAAGTTATAATGAACCCTGCTGCCATATTAATACCTTCCCTAGCTCATCTTGACATCATCCTTTTGCAAAACTAAAGCACAGTTAGATCAAGAGATTTGCCCAAACTAAAACAATTAATTAACAAGTATCTGAGGCAGGATTGGAAACCAAGGTTTCTTGATTCCAAATCCATTAGAATTGGAAGGGATCTTCTAATTAGAAGAAATATAGAAAACACTATACCTTAGAGTTGCAAGAGATCATAGAATCTGGAACTAGAAAGGATCTCAGAAGTAATCTAACCCAATCTGTTTATCATCATCATCATTATTGTCATACCTACTACATAGTATGCTGTCGTTCAGTTGTTTCAGTTCTGTCCAACTCTTTATGACTCCATTTGGAGTTTTCTTGGCAAAGATACTGGAGTGCCCTTCTCCAGCTAATTTAAAGATGAAGAAATTGAGGCAAATGGGGTAAGTGATTTACCTAGTATCACAGAACTAATAAGTGTCTGAGGCTGGATTTGAACTTAGAAAGATGATTCTACAAGACTCCAAGCCAGGTGTTCTGAGCAATATGGCACCACCTAGTTGTCCCTATAAAGCACTATATAAAGGTATTAATAATATCAATAATGATAAAAATTAAAAAAAATACAAATGGATTAAGTCAGATTATTTCCAAGGCCTTTCAGTTTCATAGATGCTATAATTTCTTGCAATTCTGAGATTCCATTTTTCTGCCATGTCTCTAACTAGATATTTTTCCTCATTCTAATATTCTCTAATTAATATAGTATATGAGCTATTCCAGAGCACTACATTTCCCAGCTCAAAGATCCAGGACTTCATAAAGAGAAGACACAGGGTTTAACAGCTGACATAGACCTCAACAGAAAACCAACACCATTTCTATCCAGGCACCTCTCCAAAGCCTGCTCACAGCTAGAGTTTACATGAGAGGGTGATTTGATCAGATAGAAATATGGCCCACTTGGAATTGTCAGTCAGTCAATCAGTCAACATGCATTTTATTAAGTGTGTCTTATTCTGTGCTGGGTACTAGGCTTAAGCACAGGAAATACCAAAAAGACCAAGGATAGTTTTTCCCCTCAAGGAGTTCTCAATCTAATTGGGGGAGATAATATAGAAATGACTACATTACCACATATATATATTGAGTAGAAAGGAAATAGTCTCAGGGAAAAGATACTAGCAGCTGGGGTGGGGTGGGAAAGGTCACTTGAATGAGGTAGAATTTGAGATAAAGCTTGAAATAAGGCAGGGCAGCAAATAATTAGGGACTGGGAGGACCATCAGAGGCCACCTGAGTGGATTTCAGTTTCCAGATCTTGTTCTCACATCTCTCCAGCCTATCTGGATGTCAAAGTTGGGCCAGGAAGGTCTTTGTTTTCACCCAGGTTATGATGATAACCTGATGAAATCCTCTTGATACAAAGCTCAGCTGTGGTGACATAAAGTCTTCCCTGATATCTCTCATCTGAGGTATTATCCCAACTGAAAATGTTCTCCCCCACCTCATATTTTCCTGATGCTCCAATGACACTCCATATTGAATTAAGTATACTTATGTGTGCACATTTTCTTCTCATTGGTAGAATGTAAGGTCCTCTGTCCTCAAGGACAGAGTTTGTTATTTTTCACCTTTGTGCCTTCAGCACCTGGCCTGGGGCCTTCCATAAATCCAAGAGGAATTGAGCTTTCCATTCTTAAGTCAGGTATGACTAAGTGTTAATGCATCAATCCAGTATTGGAAGCATAGGTGGGAAAATCTTCCCACATAGCCAGATGGGATGTAAGCCATGGCCTTATGGTCCAGGGCTGCGTGCTCAGAGAGTGGGTTGTAGCAGTTTTCAGTCAGTCACACAACAATGTTCGAGAGCTTTTCTTTACATCAATTGATTTTTACAAATGAAGATTCTAAGTCTTTCTAGGTCTGACATTCTATATTCCAAGGCAGTAGAGCTAAGTGCAAAGAAACCTGGGTTTGGATTCTGAAGAACTGAATTAAAATCTTGGTTCTGCCATTTAATAATTATGTGATGTTGGGGAAGTGACTGTTTAGTGAGACTATAATAAGAGTTTACTCTGGGCCTGTTTCTTCATTTGCAAAATGAATAAATTGAAATTCAATTTAGGCTCCTATGACTCTTCTCTGAGAAATTTTCCATGACTCATCTAAAAAAAAATTTTCCCCCCAGAATTTAACATTCTATGTTCTATGGCCCCTTCTAGCTGTGACATCCTATGTTCTAAGGCCCTTCCCTGATCTGACATCTTGTGTTCTTAGGCCCTGCTTTCTCTGACATCCTATGTTCTCAGGGCTCTCCCAGTGTTGAAATCCTGTGTTCTAAGGCTTCTCCCAGTGTTGACATTGTGTGTTGTAAGGGCCCTCACAGCTCTAACATTCTGTGTTCTAAGTCACCTCCCAGCTCTGACATGCAATGTTCTAAGACCCCTTCTGTTCTGGCATCCTATGTTCCAAGGTCCCTCAGCTCTGGCATTCTGTGTTCTATTCCTAATAATTCATGTTCTAAAGTTTCAGGATTTAATACTATAAAGGATTCTAAAACTCACCTAATTCAGCCTCCTAATTTTAATGATAAGGAAACAAACCCTGGGGAGGTTAAGTGATTTGCCCGCTGACATAGGTAAAAGGGAAGCAAAACTAAAATTCAAACCAGGTCTGCTGATTCTAAATCTAAGCTTCTTTCCTTGGTATCCTTCCATCTTTAGTCTTCTATCATATCAGCTCTGTCTCTTAATGTTCTAGAAGCCTATTTCTAAGGCCCCTCCAAACTCTGGCAATTTGTGTTCTAAAGTCTCCTCTTGCTCTAACATTCTCTGAATGTCTGATTCTGCATGAGACCATTGCCCCTAACATCCCAAGCTGCTTATTCAGGAGCTGTTACAGACAGGTTGCCAACCTTTCATAAAGCAAAAAGTGATCCTGGCAATTGGTGCCCAGCCTAGAGAGCTACACAATAACTGACCCGATGCTAAGAGCTAAAATTGGCCCAAGTCAAGAGGATGAGAGCAGCAGGAATAATCAGACACTATGGTGGAAGGATTGGGTAGATGGGCCTGGTGTCGAGGGCTGGGTAGGCATTGTGTAAGAAGGACCAAATCACGCTTGGAAAGCTTTTAAGAAACAAGCGAATGAAGAAATTGCCGGTGATATTTGTCACAGAAGCTTCAGCAAAGCATCAGAGGCAGAATAGTCGCAGGAAACTCAAACTGGTGAAATTAGTCCTCATCAAGCTCAATTTGAACAGTCATGTGCATGGAAAACAGACTGAAAGATGGGCAATAAGGGGTAATGAGAACTATCACCACAGCCAACTTGGGGAACCACAAGTACTCGGGGTCTGCTGCTGCTGGATCCCACCATGTCAAACATCTTTATTTATAAAGTGATTATTCCTAGGATCCTAAGTTCCTCTTCCTGAAAAGGAAAGCAACTGTGGAAACTGCATTAACACTTTCTGCCTGGAGGATGATCAAGGGTTATAACTCTCTCAATTCCATTAGGAGAAATGAGCATAAGCAGAAAGTCTACTGGTGAAGTTTCAGTGGCTCCCTATTGCCTCTTGGATAAAGTATCAACTCAATCACCTAGCATTTAAAACCATGGGGCCATTTATTTAAAGCTTAGACCTTAGAAATCAAGTTAAACTCCCACTATTAGCACATGGAGATACAGAGGCTCATAGAGGTGAGCCTTGCCTAAGGTCACACAGATAGTAAATAGAAAAGGTAAGATGTAAGCCCAGACCCTCTAAATTCAAAACCAGCAAGCACTCTTTCCATTGTCCTTGAAATTCTGTCTCCAATGCGTCCGTCCTGCAAATTTTATATTATTCTTCCTCATATACTATGATTTTCAACCAAACTGATCTATTTGTTCTTCTTAATCCATAGAGTTGAATTTCCCACTTCCAAGCCTTTGTACAGACTGTTTCCTATACCTGAAATGTTCACGCTCCTCATCTCTGACTGTGGGGTTCCTAATTTCCTTCAAAGCTTACCTCAAGTCTAATGCCCACTCATGGCCATTTTTGATTCTCACATCCCTAAGAATTCTTTCTTCCAGTTTTTTGAATAGTTTATATTATTAATGTATGATTTGTCATGCCCCACTCCCTCCATACCTGGACTGTAAGATCCTGGAGTTTTGTTTTAATCGAGTTCTCAGTGCTTAGAACAATGCCTGGTGCAGGGCAATCCCCTGCTTGCTGAATTGTATTCTGTGGACTTGATACCTTGCTTTTGTCCACCACAGGCCCTTCTCCCATTGATGAGTGCCTCCTGGAACCTCCATTCTGAGGGAGAACCCAGAACAACTGCCTTTCATTCTCTAGATTTTGCCACCATGCTCTCATGGATGCCCCCCAAATTCTTTTCAGCTTCCATTTATGTGTCATATGTTGTTCTTCACTATTAAAATGGAAGTACCTGGAAGGCAGGAATCATCTTTTTGCTTATATTTACATACCTAGAACATGCCTGACACATTTAATAAATGTGCACTGACCTGACTTGAATTGACTCACAAAATGGAGTCAGAAAAGTCTTGTTGTCCCAGGCTCTGCTTATAGCACAAATGAAGTCCTGGGTTCAATATGAGGTATCATATTTTAGAAAAGACATTGAAAATCTGGAATCCATCTGGAAGAAGGTGACCAAGATAATTGGGGGGAGGGGTAAGACTGGAGACCATGCCATTCAATGATGAATCCATCAGGTCATAAAGCTACAGGTAGAAAGGATCACAGAACTTTTAAAATTTTTTCCACTCCCAAGCCCTTTTTGCCTGAGAAATTTTTATATAACCTCGGGTATATAGGTGTATAAAACAGGTATACAAATCGATCATTTACTGATAATGAATCATAATTTTGTGACCCCCCCACCTTCATTTATGAGTTCCCATATGGGGTAAGGACTCACAGAAGCTGGAATTCTACATTCTAGTCTAGTTTTATTTGATAGATGAAAAAAAAAACTGGGATGTAAGGAGGTAAGTCACATGCATTATGTGCATTACCTAGGGAGTAAGCTATCAGAATTAGAATTTGAACTCATAGCTTTTTTATTTTAATAGCATTTTATTTTTTTCCAAATGCCTGCAAAGATAGTTTTCAACATTCCCCTTTGCAAAACATTGTGTTCTAAATTTTTCAGATCTAAAGGAAAAAACCTGAGAAAGAGAAAAAACACGAGCATACAAACAAAAACAAAAAGTTGAAAATACTATGCTTTTATCCCACATTCAGTCTCCGTAGTTCTTTTTCTTGAAGCAGATGACACTTTCCATCCTGTTTATTGGAATTGTCTTGATTATCTCATTGTTACCATCACAGTTGATCATCACATAATCTTGTTGTTACTGTGTACAATTGAACTCAGATCTTTTAACTCCAGAATCTTTCTCGTATATCTTGATGAAGGAAGTAGAATTATTTAACTATTTATATTTAACTAAATATTTAGTTAAAACAACTAAAATTAAAGCACTATGGCTTTGCAGTCAAGGAAGACAGAGTTCAAATTCTACTCCTGATACTTACTAGTTCCAAGACTCACCCATTTCCCTTTAATAAGTTGTTGAACCACATTTTTCCCAGCTATAAAATAGTATTATTAATAACAACTACTTTTTAGTTTTGTGGGAAGAATAAATATGTGAAGTCCTTTGTAAGCCATAAGCACTATAAAAAATACATTATTATTAACTTAGACAAGAGAAGACAGGATGGGAGATGGGGGTGGGGAAGACATGATAGCTGTTACATGGAAGAGGAATTAATCTTGTCTTGCTTGCCCCCAGGGAGCACAACTAATGGAAAAAAGCAAAATCTACAGAGAGCTAAGTATAAGGATTTAGAATTGAAGTTTTAGGATGTGGGTTCAAATTCCAGGTCAGCTAATTATTTCCTATATGATCTTAGAGAAGTCACTTAATAAAATATAGCATTTATATAGTGCTTTAAAGTTTAAAAATACTTTGCAAGTATTATCTCATTCTATCCTCACAACAGCATTGGAAAGCAGATATTCTTATTACCCCTGTTTCACATATGGAAAAATGGAGGCACAGAAAGATTAATCTGACCGGGATCACACGATCAGTAAATATCTGAGACTAAATTTGAACTCAAGTCTTCCTAACTCCAAGTGTAACACTGAAGATACTATCTAGCTGCCCATCTTAACTTTCTGGATACTTTTATGAAAATGATGTTGGATTTGATGTCTTCTGGATCCTTCCAGCACTATCTACAAATCTACCAGTGACAGTTGTCTAAGAGTGAGCTTAAGAAGTTGTCTAAGAGTGAAGGGTCTTGCAACAGGATCCAGATGACCCTTTGTCCAAAAGGGGATTTGTGTTCAGGTGCAGGTGGAACTACATAGACTTGGAAATTCCTTAAATCTTGTAATTCTGTGATTCTATAGTTTAGAAACTGGAGCAAATGCTTCAGTGAGCCAAAGAAACTCTTGGACAAAGGGAAAAAAAAGATATTCCTTTGCGATGTGATCATCAATGCCATGATTGCAGCTTCCACTCCCTTTATCACACACATCTTTCTATATTGGGGTTTACTTATATGGGGTTTTCTAAATGGAAAGTTTTAACAAAGAAAGTTAGGGCTTAAAAAAATCAAGCCTCCCATATCACAACTTTGAGGGGGAAGAAATCATCTGATTGCCATCAAAACCTCTCCCTGGCCAAACCTAAAGGGGAAAGGGGAAACCAAAACACTTTTTCCCTATCTTTTATCTTAAACAGACAAGCCTTTCTTTCTTGTCAGATTCAGTTTGATTCAGGGCAGCAATAATACAAAGCAAATGTTATAAGGACAGGCAGATGGGAGAAACAGCATCAGTGTGGCAGGAATGAGCCAGGGTTCAATGCCACCTCAGTCATATATTCGCTGTGCAGTTCTGAGCTACTCTCTCTCTCTCTCAAGACCTCAGTTTCTTTATCTACAAAATGAAAATAACAGTATCAGGAGTCCCTGATTCACAGGCTGTCATGGAAATGAAATATTATCTATATATACATATATATGCATATGTATGTATGTACATATAAGTGTTTTATAAATTTTAAAGTTTACATTCAAATTTCAACTACTATCACTATTGCAAACTGGTTAATTAAAGATTTCTGTAATTTCAGAACTGGGAGGGCCCTCAAAACACAGAATGTCAGAGATAGAACAGAGATGTCAAAGCAGGGAGGACCCTTAGAACATTAAATATCAGAGTTGGGAGACCTTTAGAATATTGGAACTGAGAGGGACAATAGAACACAGGAAGTCAGAGCTGAAAGGATCTATAAAACATAGAATATCAGAGCTAAGAGGGCCCTTAGAATACAGAATGTCAGAGCTTGGAGGGCTCTTAGAACACAAAATGTCAGAGCTGGGAGGGCCCTTAGAACACAGAATGTCAAAGCTAGGCTCTTAGAACACAGAATATCAGAGCAGGGAGGGCCCTTAGAGCATGGAATGAACATCAGAGTTAGGAGTTAGATGCTAATCACCTTACCATTTCTCTGCTATCTCTTTTGCTATAGAAAGTGTAAATGCATCACAGTATGATTTGAATCCAGGTCAGTGTCAATATCTCTCTCCTACAGTGTGTAGTAGAGGACTCTCAGATCTCTGACCCCAACTCTAGTCTCTTTACTGAGCTCCAGTCCCTCATCATTAAATGCTTACCAGTCAGTTTGAAATAGATATCCACAGACATCTCAAAAATAAAATGTCCAAAACAGAACTCATTGTTTTTACCCTCAAATCCACTCATTTTCTGAGCTTCTCCATTTATCCCCTTAGCACTATCATCCTCCCAGTGGCTCAGGTTTGGAGCATTGGCAATATCCTTGACTCCACATTTCCCCTCACCTCAGAGAACTAATCAGCTGTCAGATTTTGTCATTTCTACTTCCACATTTCTGCTCACATCTGCCACCCCTTCTTTATCTAATATCTTGTTTCACATAATTCCTAGAACTTTAAAGACTTCTCCTGTCTACCTCTCAATCTGACTTCTGAGGAAATGAAGAAAAGAAAACTCTTTCCTAAGGTCTTATATGTGATTAGTGACAAAGAGAGGACTAGAATTCAGGGCCCTTGGCCCTCAGGCTAGTGTAGTTTCTACTACCCCTAAAGTAACGGAACAAGAGAAATAGTGAATTAATGGTGATCACTACAATGGACTGATATATTTAATTGACAGGTGAGGCAATGGTCCCAGAGATCACCTTTGACTTTTCCCCTTGGATTAGCTTCCATTTACCATTACTTTGGAAACTGAAGCCCAAGTCTACCCTCTTTCTGCTTTCCTCACTCTCTTCCACAAAAATCCTGATCTGCCCTTCAGTATAATAATTTCTCTGTCTCTCTCTGGTTTGTTCTCATGTAACCTTTTTTTTCTGGGATAATCATACCAGAGACCATCCTTAACTTCCCTCTGCCCACCATACCAGGCCCCATATCCACCAGGTCCCATTTCTCTCAAGCAAACAAAGACTCACAAAGGAGCTTTTGTGATGTGTCTGATTATCTGCTCAGTACTCCCCTCTCCTTCCATACACACACCATATGAATCGCTAGGTGACAATTAGAATCCCATCACCTGTTTTTGCTAAGAGCTGGACACTCGGCTTGGAATTATTGTCTGGCTAGACATTTACTCACCCAAATTGGGAGCCAGGCAAGGCAGCACAAACACAGGGGCTGGTGCCATCTGCCCTGTCCCAGCTTTGTTACCTGAGGTCACTGCCAGGCAGCCTTCCCTGAATGCTATCTTCTTCCCAAGGTCAGCTTCACCCCCTTTGCCCTCTCCCCCACCTCCAAAAGCCACAAACCAGTCCCCCACTCAAAAACTGCAACTCCAGCCTTTGATTGACAGTTTATTTTCGGAAGGCATCGAGAAAAGGGAGGAAGAGATCATGCCGGGGAGATAATGGAAGCATCAGTGATTAGTTAAAAACAACCCCATCAGAGTGGCGGGCAGGCGGGCAAGCTAGCCGCTCTGCAGAATTGGAAACAAAAGGGCAAGAGGAGCAGTTTGGCAGGCAAACAAAAAAAACCCAACGGCTCAGCTGCTTCCTTCCCCGGTGATTCTTGATCCCAGCTCGGGTGATTTATGAGGCTGGGAGTCTCTCCAGGAGAAAGCTGGGGGCAGAGCCCCTGACAGACGCTCCCTCTTGGGTGCCCCTGATTCTCTCATACTTGGTATCCATCCCATCCCAACCAGACAGAGAGGTAGGGCCTCTCTTTCCATTTTCCACAGGTTGGATTAGAGTAGGGCAATGAGGTCTTTACCCAACAAAGCCAACATTCAACTGGGTAAATTTAGCTAATTACATTTTGGGATATATTATTTTAATTGAATATTTTGTCAAAAGAAACAATACATAGATGCTCACATATACTCATGTACATAATATTGATATAAAATGGTTCAAAGTTAAATAAAAGGAGAGACTAGCACATGTAGTGACTATACTAATGTGAATAAAAACAACCTTAAAAGAGAGTTGAACTGATTGCTTTGAAAAATTTTCGACCTTAGTGTATACTTAGTAAAATGGATATGTGTATGTGTGTTAGAAAAGAAAAATAAAACAAATTACACAAGAATCTGAATGTCTCTATTGTGCATAGCTGTTTTTTAATTTAATCTACTTTTAGATTGACCTATAGTTTTTAAACATTTTTAAATTGAACTTATTTATTTATCTATTAGCTTTTTATTTTCAAAATATAGGCATAGTTTTCATCATTCACCCTTCCAAAATCTCATTTTCCAAATTTTTTTCTCTCCCTTCTCTGCACTCTCCTCCCCTAGACAGCAAGTAATCCAATATATATTAAACATGAGCAATTCTACTATACATATTTGCACAATTACCATACTGCCCAAGAAAAGTTACATCAAAAAGGAAAAAAAAAGAGAAAGAAAACAAAAAGCAAGCAAACAACAACAAAAAGGTGGAAAAATTATGTTGTGATCCACATTCAGTCACCACATTCAGTCTCTGGATGCAGATGGCTCTCTCCATCACAAGTCTATTGGAATTCACCCGAATCACTTAGTTGTTGAAAAGAGCCAAGTCCATCAGAATTCATCATCATATAATCTTGTTGTTGCTGTGTATAATGTTCTCCTGGTTCTACTCACTTCACTTAGCATCAGCTCATGTAAGTCTCTCTAAGCCTCTTTGAAATCATCCTAGAACAATAATACGTCATAACATTCATATACCATAACTTATTCAGCCATTCTTCAACTGATAGGCATCCACTAAGTTTCCAGTTCCTTTTGGCTAATTTCTTAACCCCTTTAAGTCTCGATTTCTTCTGCTGGAAAACGGGGATGATGAGATTTGCTCCACTGAACTGTACAATACCATTAAATACCATGACTCTATAGAAGTAGGAAGAACAAAGAAAATGATCTACATGATGATCCCAAAATGATAAATGGAAAGAAAGGAACTTACAACTTAATCCTATGAAACAATAATGGCCAAGCTTAGCCCCAAAGAAAAAATAACAAAATGTCCCTCCCTCCCTTCTTTGCAGAGATAGGAGACTATGAGTGGAACACTGCATATAACTTCAGACTTAGTTGATATACTGATGGTTAGTTGTACTGAATTGCTTTCTATTTTTCTTTTTAAATAATCCTTTATTATAAAGGGGTGATCCCTTGGACTGAAGAAGGGACATTTTTCAAAATGAAACTGATATGAAAACAAATGATATTAAATACTCAGTTTAGCTTTGTGATTGCACTGATTTAAAAATTATCTCCCATAATGCAGATTTAAATGTATCTGTAGTCTGCCTACCTGGTGAGCCTCTAGCCTATGCTCTCCCAGAAGTTGGTCCCAAGATGTGCTGGCAGCCTTCTTTGATTTCTCCTAACTCCTAAGGGGTCTCTGCGGAGCTGGAGTTATTCCTTTCCCTTGCCCTTGACATGTGACCAGCCAATTTTCTCTTCTTGTCAGATGATTTCTTGATATCATCTTCTGTCCATATTCTTTCAATTTCCTCATTGACCTTGGGTTGCAACTCCTTACCATCTGCCTCTCCATTACCCTTCAAAGACTGTTGTATCCCATGGAATACAATAGTCCATAAAAATAGGATATAAATGTATTTTAAATATATGGATAAATATAGATAGGGAATGGGAAGGAATAAGCATTTATATAGTGCCTACTACATGCCAAAACACTTTACAAACATCTCATTTTATCTTCAAAACAATCCTGTGAGGTAGATGCTCCTAGAATTTTTATTTTACAATTGGGGAAACTGAGGCAAAAAGGTTAAGTAACTAGCTTAGTAGGTAGTAGGTACCAGAGAGACAATTCAAGCCTCCAAACTCCCAAGTTCAGTATTTTTCTGCCACACCAGGATTTCTTTGAGCTTTGAAGGTCTTGTTTAAACATTGTATCTTTCCCTACACTTAACACAATATTTGCTTAAGAAACATTTGTTAACATTTATTATCCACTCTGTAAGGTTATTGTGAAGAAAGAAGACTAGAAAATGCTACAGTCACAGCTTCATTATCCCTATTTTAGAAAAGTGAACTAAGATGACTTGTTTCCTGCTGTATAAGCTCCTTGAAGGCAAGAACAGGTGTCTCCTATTTTGCTGCCATCTTACTCCCCTTCCCCAAACATTTTCAGAGTGCCTGTGTCAGAACTCAACACAGGATAGCAAGTTGGAAAAGACCTTTTGACTTGACTCTGTATCTTGGACACCAGAGGGCACCCAAATCCATGAAGGACTGGCTGGGACCCAGCTGGTTTGCCCAAGAGCTTTCCTTTGCCAAATATAATGGCCAAGCTTAGCCCCAAAGAAAAAATAACAAAATGTCCCTCCCTCCCTTCTTTGCAGAGATAGGAGACTATGTGTGTGGAATACTGCATATAACTTCAGACTTAGTTGATATACTGTTGGCCAAGCAGCCAATAATTGGAGCAAACCCACCCAACCCTCTGGGGAGTATGCATGAAGTTGGTATGGAGGGGTAGGATTAGGGATGAGGGGAAGGGAAAGAGGATCCAGGATATCTGTTGAAAGTGTATAGCACTGCTCACGAATGATTAAAAAAAAAGACATTTCATCAAGCCCTTGGGGCTTAGTTTCCATTCCAGAAGTTGAGGCAAAAAAGAAATTCCTAGCCATTCCAGTCCTACTTGTGGATACCTGACATAGAATGTCAAGAGTTGGGAAAGGCTTTAGAACGGAGAATGTCAGAACTGGAAGGCCCTTAGAACAGAGGTTGTCAGAGCTGGGAGGATCCTTACAACACAGAATGTCAGAGTTGGGAGGGACCTTAAAATACAAAATATCAGTACTGGGAAGATCCTTAGAACACAGAATACCAGAATTGGAAGAGCCTTAGAACACAGGATGTCAGAGTTGGGAGGATCTTTAGAACACAGGATGTCAGGGCTGTGAGGATCCTCCAAATATAGAATGTCAGAGCTGGGAGGGATGTGCTTAAAATACAAAATGTTTAGTGTCAGGGCAAGGATCCTAGTAGATGCTCAGTAAACAATTTTTGACTAAATTAACTTGAATTATCCTGATTAAAGAAAGCGGGCAAGGAAGCTGGGGTTAGGAACCTTTGCTTCTCTTAATCCTCAGTGTTCTTCAATGTCCAGCTCTGGTGAGTTTCCTGATGTCCCACCCACCTGCCATCACCCAGATGTGAGTTGTCTTTAGGAACTGAAATTATATAATATTACTTTTCATGTTACCTTACACACACACACACACACACACACACACTTTATTCTCCTCTGACACTAAAAAGTAGGCTTTCTGAAGACAAGAACTGTTTGTTTTTTGTCTTTGTATTCCTAATCTAAGGAATCTAAGGAAATTTTTGTGTTTTTGGTGGGAGTGGGTAGAACCTGTGGTTTCTTCTATTTCAGGTGCAAAAGCTCTCCTTCAAAGACCATCTGTAAAAAAGCACCTAATTTAGAATTTTGGGAAGCTGTCTGGAGCCCTCAGATGTCAAATGATTTCACCAACCTATGGAACTTTCCAACACAAAATATCCATTCCCTATTATGCTGTATCACTCCTAGAATGTAAGGTTCTTGAGGCCAGGAACTAGTTCCACTTTTTGATTTGTATTCCCTAAATTTAGCACAGTTCTGGCCCATCACAAATGCTTAATAAATGTGCTTTTTAAATAAATGAATTAATTAATTCACTCATTCATTCAATAATTTGCTATCTATGAGATAACACAGAAAAGGATAGATAGTAAGTGGCCCAGTGGATAGAATGCTCAATTTAAGAGTCAGTAAGAAAACTGAGTTCAGATCCTACTCAGACACTTTGTAAATTGTGTGATTTTTCCTCATCTCATGTGAAATTGGAATATTTAATAGAATCTACTTCATTGAATCAAATGAAATAATTTATATAAAGGAGTTTGGCAAAGTTTGGATAAAATAAGTATTTTCCTCTTGCAGCTTAGAGTACTAGTTTCAGGTACAGACAGAGAAAAATTATATAATATTACATGATAATTATAATAGCTAACAATTATATAGTGCTTTAGGATTTTTAAACTACCTTATTAATAATAGCTCTCATTAAGGTTTGCAAAGTACTGTACATATGTTATTTCATTTTATCTTCATAACAATCTTATTATTAGATAGGAGCAATTATATCTTCCTAACAACCCTATTAGCAGATAGGTGTTATTAATCCCTATTTGACAGAGGAGGAAACAGACTGTGAGCCAATAAGTGACTTGTCCAAAGTCACACAACTAGAAAGTGTCACAGGTAGAATTTGAATCCAGATTTTCATAACTCTAGACAGTTAATAAATTTTTAATTAAAGAAAGAATGAATATATGAACCAGCAAAATATATTCTAGTCATTTAGATACTCCCCCAGGCATATAGAAATTGAGTACATACGTGTCTGGCTGGATTACAAAGCCAAACAGAAGTAACTTTTGAATTAACCATTGCTTTGGATTGTCTAAGCTACAGGTTTTAAAAAATGAACATCTTTGTTGTCTTTGCTACAATTAGTTCGACCCAACTCTGCCAGCACTTTCAGCATTTCCTAAGTATTTTCAGCATTAACTTGGGATAGCACTGTCAATTTTAGGCTGGAACCTGATCCTAACAAGGATCTAGAACCAAAAATATGGCTTCCACATTAAGCCCAACTATGAGATGAACTAAAGAAGAAGACTTGACCAATAAATTGACAGAGCCTGGAGCTCTCAGATCATTGAGGTCATAGCTGGGAAGAAAGGAAGAAATGGCTAACGTCTAATAGAGCTATTCTTTCTAATCCAAGAGATGGCCTCTCTTTATAAGCCTCTAAACCATCAAAGTTTCTTCACCAAGCAACCAAGCAGTTAGAAAATTACATATGTATGTATATACGTCTGTGTATATGTGTATTGAGTATCTATCTATCTATCTATCTATCTATCTATCTATCTACATATATATATATACACAAACATACATATGTATGTCTCCCTTTTCCTCTCTCTCTGTATATACATACATATATATGCATATAGACACACATGTATGTCTCTTGATATATTACACACATATGTATATATATATACATATACACTCAATGCACAGATAAATAGACATATATACACATATAGATACACATATCTGTACAGATGTCTATCTATAGCTATGTAGATACATACATGTATATTTATACATAACATACATATATGTGTATGTTTTGTATGTATATATACACATACACAGTATATATATATATACACACTATTATATATCTATGATAGTTTACACATATAAACATGACCACATGCACCACCAAAATTTAAAAACAAAAACCAAGTTTCATCAATAGAAACAGTGTGCACTAGAATTGTGTGGATTGTATCTGCCTGGTCAACATACTCCCACAGTAGGGCCTATCCTGGGATGGATGTGAAGTGACATGGTGGTGGCTGAATCTGGATTTTATTCTTTCCATTAAATTGTAAGATTCTTGAGGGTAGAAACTGTCTCCCCTCTCCATCTGTTTGTAAACTCAGTGTTTAACATGGTTCCTGGCACAGAGTAAATGCTTAATAAATGTTTATTGATTGGTTGATTCCTAGGAGAAGAAAGAACACAAGGGTTGTAGTCCCTAGACATTGTTCCCTAATTTTCTAGCAGGCTCAGCCAGCTCAGGGGTCAGTCACACCCTTCATCCAGAGGAAATAAAGAGACAGATCCACCATCCTGGCATACCCACCATGCATTTCACTGCCAAAATGCTGACTGAGCTGCCAACCAATAGGCTGTTCTGTTAGAAGGCTGAAGCTTGGGTTAGCAATAGCACCAGCATGGAGAGCTGGATGGATGATGGGCAAATCCTTCAGCTTAGGGAGGTATTCCAGAGGTCATTGATCAGAGCCAAGAAAACCAGGCCTGGCCCCAGTCCTTCAGTTTTGAGCTTAGACAAAGTCAGGGTGGGTTGAAGGAGAACAAAACCATGAGCCTGTGAGGAACTTCATTCACACCCTTCATGTCTCTCTTTCCCCAGACCTGCCAGAAAAGGGTGGGTTGGAAAACTGTTGGGAGAGAAGCACATACAGAGTGTTATTGGCAGCCAGATGTCTCAGTTCTATCAGCCAAGGAAAGGAGAGCAAGTGGGTGGAGGCAGTGGCTAAGTCTAGGCAACTCTGCAAAGGCTAAACCCAAATGAATACAGCAATGAGTTTTTTTGTTTGTTTGTTTGCTTGTTTTGTTTTTATTTTGTTTTTTTTTTTTTTTGCAATGACTTTTTGAATGCCACTCTCTGTTATCCTCCTGGTTCTCTTGGGCACTGATCACTTCTCCTTCTGAACTTGAAAGTTCTCCCTCTTTCTCTCTCCCTCTCTCTCTCCCTCCCTTCCTTCCTCTCTCTTCCTGCATCCTTCTCTCTCTCTCTCTCTCTCTCTCTCTCTCTCTCTCTCTCTCTCTCT
>JAJPUD010000639.1:0-23737 GCA_023553655.1 Myrmecobius fasciatus | reverse complement strand
GCCCTGCGCCTGCAGCTGCTGCTGCCGCCGCCGCCGCCGCCGCCGCCACGGGAGGGAGCGGACCCCGGGAGGCTTGGCTGAAAACCGGTGGGGAGGCGGCGCAGCGACACCTGGCTCCACTAGTCTAGCCCTGGGCTTGCTGGGGCTCGGCTCGGTTCAGCACCACCGGCCGGAGGAGAGAGGGAGCTGGAGCGCATGCAGCCCCAGTGCGCGCCCGTTGTCCCAGGCTCGGGCTGGTTCTCCAGCTAGTGTGAAACCCGCAGCAAAGAGTCCAGACCAGCAGCTCGGAGTTTGGGAGCGAAATCGCGCTCTCTCCACTCCCAGAGAGAGCGAGCGAGCGCCCCCTCCCCCTTTCTCTCTCACTCGCTCGCTAGCTCCATCCCTCCCTCCGCCCCCTTCTCTCTCTCTCTCTCTCTCTCTCTCTCTCTCTCTCTCTCTCTCCCTCCCCCCTCCTCCTCCTTTCTCTCTGTCTCTCCCCCCTCTCTTGTCTCCCTCTCTCCCCCTTTCCTCCCTTTCCCTCTTTTCTTTTCTCTCCTGCCCCCCTTCCTTCTCTCCTCTCTGTATTATATAGACTTTTCTTTAATCCTTTCTGGGCTGTTCTGCTATAGTCCTCTAAGCCGATTTATTGCTACTAGAGGGAGAGATCGTCCCCTCAACCTTTCCCCCTCCCCCTCCCCTCTTCTCCCTTTCTCTCTCACCCCTCTTTTCTCATCTTCTTCCCCCCGCCTTTTTCTTTTTTAAACTTCCCTGGGTTTGAAGCTTTTAACTTCTTAACCCTTCCTCAGCTGACCAAGGATTTCTCTCATCTCCTATCTCCCCTCAGAGGCACGCCCCTCCCCCTCAGAACTCCAGGCTCCTAGTCACCCTGGGGCAGAGAGGCGGAGAGAGGAGAGTGTGGCCAGGAGAGGGAGGCATCACAGACCGAAAGAACTGCACAGGTAGAGGGAGAGAGAGACTGTGAAGAACAAAAAGGGCCCTAAGGCAGGAAGCAAAGGGGAGGATGTCTGCCTGGCCTTCCATCCGGCACCCTCCCCATAAAACACACATGCACACACGCTGTAGAGGGAAGAGGATCAGGAGGACTGAGAATCCTCCACGACAAACAGTTTCGTCAAGCCTTCTCTTAGTTACCCATTTGGACTGGGCTTCCACTCTGTCCAATGCCCTGGCTATTCTGTATTAGCTTCAGAAAAGATTAATGGGATTTTAGAGATCTAGCCCAATTCAAATCCTTTTACGGATAAATTCAAGCCAAGTCAAGTTCACCACCATTTATTAAGTACCTACTGTGTACCAGGTATTATGCTAAGTGCTAGTCATTGTTCCATTGAGGAAACTTCGTTTTAGGGGAAGGGAAATGACTTCCTAAGGCATGCAAAATTCAATTCACTTTCTTCCATGGTCCAGTCCCATCTTAGATTGAGTCCTCTCTAACACTAAGCTCCTACTTCTCTTTTATAGATATCACTTGAGCATCACCTGTTGGCAGGTGGCACTTTTTTTAGACTGGAAGAATGAAAGCATATGGTCACACCTTCCCAGAAATTTGGGGATATGAGTGGGAGAAAAAGGTGAGATAAGTAATTGGGTAAAATGAGTTTAATTCTGTGAGTCTGATTCTAAGAGAGAAAGGGCCTTCAATGTCAAGAAAAGGAGGCAAAAAAAAGGTTAATTAGTCAGAATTTATCTGATTACCATTAGGATCTAGAAATCTGATCACTTGACCCTCGAACTTTCCAACAGCTTAGATCTGGATCTTTTATCAGAGGCCTAGATTATGGGTTCATTGATTTAGTGGAGATTTAGGAGAGGTCTGAGGTCAACTTCCTTTTAGAGATGATGAAACCAAGGTCCAGGGAGGTGGTGACTTGCTCAAGCTCACAAGGTTAAAGCTCAAAGTCAGAGGTAGGTCTTGAACCCAGGCCATCATAGTCCACTGATTCCACTCTACCACATAGCAAAATTCCAATATCCTAACTCTATCACAGGAGGCAGCTTCCGAAGCTCTGCCCTATATAAGCTCTGCCCTCTATAAGACTGTTCCTCAGTTGACCCAAATGTGATGGTAAGATTTAGAATTGAAAGGGTAATTAAAATCCTGATGATATAGATGAAAATAAAGAGATTTACCAAAGGTCACACAAGAAAGTGTCAGAGGCAAGATTTGAACACAGAACTTCTATCCAGAAGAATCAAATTGTACCAACCTGCTTCTACTGGATAATCTGGCACAGCTTCTCTCATTATACAAATAAAGAATCTTACATTTATGGAAGGAAATTAATTTGCACAAACTCACATAGGCCCTGAGTAGCAGAGATGGATTTTGAACATAAATAATAGATAGTAAGAACCTTAGAAGTCATGTAGTTTACTCCCTTCATTACAAAGATGAGGCAACTTATCTGGTCTCAAAGATAACTTTCTGAGTAAAGCTGACATTGAAACCTCGCCCTTTGACTCCATGTCTAACTCTTCACCCCTCCAACCATATCCCACTGCTGCCAGATCAGTGACTCCTTGCATTATTCTAGGCACTGGGAAAGCTGAAGGCTCTGCCATGGGGTTCTCCAAGAACTCAATGGGTGGGGCCTGGAGTCAGCAGGGAGTCTCCAGCAGACCCAGGTGCATGACTGGTATCCCAGCTTGGGGAGTGGGGGAAACAGATGCCAATCTGCAGGAAGCTGCTTCCACACCGTGCTAGGGCTATGTCATCAGAGCATCCCCCTATGGTTGGTGTACTGCAGCATCATGCCTCGGGAAGGCAGGAGGGAAGAAGCGATTTGCATTTATGAAGATTTGAAAGCACACATTCACCCGACAGGCTTTAGAATGATCCTCTCAGTAAAAGAATAATAATGATCATAATAAACCCTTATAAATAGGTGTTTGATTACAGTTTGTCCCTACGTGGAGTTTTTTTGAACCAGACTAATTGGCTGCCTGTTTGATTGGGCTCCCAATGGCTCAGGTTCAAGAATCTTTGTCCCTCTCTCAGTTTTTACCCTTACTGTCTGTTACCTTTGTCACTTCTTTCTCTTTCTATCTCACCCCCACCCACCCACCCATAAAAAAGATTCCCCAGAACAATTGGTCCAAGTTTCTCTAGCTGTGTTGGGGGGGGGAGGGTAAGGGTAAATCTATTGATATTCTGGTAGCTTAGCTCTAAAGACTAAAAATAATAGTAACAACAACAATAATAGCTACTAGATATGCAGCATTTTGATGTGACTTAGAACTTTACAATTCACAAATTGGTCTCCATCCATTATCTCATTTGAGCCTTGCAAAAATTAATTAGGACTAGATTGTACAGATGTTATTAGACTCATTTTATATAGAAAGAGCCTTCATTAGTCCACTTTTGAGGCTTGGAGATCTCCATCAGGTTCCTTTCCAGGCAATCCCCTTTCTTTACCATGTCCCAGCAGCCTTGTCACTCTAGAAGTTAACATTGCCCCTGTTGCCTTTTAACTTCTAGAGTTTATTCCACCTCTTTGGCTCTGTCTTCTCATTGGTTAGTTCCTCTCAGAACCTCCATTTTAAGGAAAGTGCTCAGGTCAATGCATGGCATTGTTTTCCAGGTTCCGCTCTTGAGTCTCTAGACCTTCTCCATTAAACCTACCTCCTCTTCTGCTTTTTATCTTCCTTTTATGTGTTTTCTTCTCTCAGTAGATTATAAGTTCTTTGAGGGAAGGGACTATTTTTCTTACTGCTAGCATTTGTATCCCCAGGGCACTTAGCACAGTGCCTAGTATGCAGTAAGTGATTAATAAATGCTTGTGAATTTGACTTGACCCCATGATAGCTGTGCTTTTTGGTTCTAAACTCTAGCAGATCCTATGAAGCTGGAAAGATTCCAGCTATGAATTGTCACTTGATGACTCTCCTAAGCTTAATTCAGAAGCTCAGCTCAGGTAGCCTTGGGTAATGAATTTGAGGGATGCAGCAACTTTTAAAGAACAGAAGAAGAAATAAGCTCAAATAGTAGAAAGGATTTATACAACAATCTACAACTAGTAATGACCCAACTCTACTAAACTGAATATTCTTTCCACTACCCTATATCTTCTTTTAAGTAGGTGAGGACCATACCTAGAATATCGGGCTTCTGTTATCAAGGGTTCAAGACACTCACTCACACTAAGCCTCAAAATGGCATTGTCTCTAAGGTTACAGGTAAAAAACCAAAACATCTCTGAACAGAAGCCCTGGTATTCCTTAAACATGCACCCCAGCATGATCAACCCACCCTCCTAACTGTAAGTTGAGATAAAACCAAATATTACAAGAGACTACAGTATTACCAGGTAAGTCAGAGAGAAGGAGAGCTACTCCCCAGAAACAAATTATACCCTGGACAGCTACCAAGCAAAGAGCCTGACAAGGTGAGTCAATTGTGAATAGCTCCATCCACAGCAGATGTCCATCCAAGTGTATTCTACTTGAGCAGATCAAATTTAGAATATTATGTCCAATGATGAGCAACCCTATTTTAGGAAAGATGTGGTTAAGTGGGACAGAATCTAGGAGAGGGAAAGAAGTAAGGATCTAGGAATTATGGATGATTGGTTAAAGGAGTGAATGGTGCTGATAGGTAGCTTGGTGACTCAACAGATCACTGGACCTGGAATCAAGAATACCTGGAGTTCAAATGTGAACTTGGATACTACCTGTGTCCTTAATAAGTCATTTGACTTTTGTCTGCCTCAGTTTTTTCTTCTGAATAATGGGGAACATAACAACACATAACCCACAGGGTTGTGGGAGTGAAAGTTAATGTTTGTAAAGTGCTTCACAAATCTGCTACATATGTGTTACTTTTTTATAATGTTGATGATGTTTGAACTTGGGAAATCAAGACTTAGGAATAGCATCTGGATTTCTGCCTTCTAGTATTTGGAAGGCTCAGAAAGAGAGTTCAGATTTATTCTACTTCCCAGAGGTCAGAAACAGGAACAATAGGTGCCAGATTTAGAAGACATAGATTTTGGCTCCATGTGAGAACCAAAATAATTTCCCCCAAAAGTAAGATGAATTCCCTCCAGAGGTGGGGAGGTTTGGAAATCTATGAGCAGAGGCCACTGAGCAAAGAATACTCCCTTTAATTATTGCTTTGATTAGATGCCCTCTGAGTTATACTTCTGGTTCTAAGCTGCTAAGTTTCTTAAATCCTGGGGAAAATGTCCAGAAAGGTAGGAGGCCAAAGCAGCCTGTTTTCTAAGAGCTATCCCATGCCTGGTCCATTCTAGAGAAAGAGAAAGCAGAAGGCTAAGATGGAGAGTTTCTGTGAAAATAATACCAGCAAATGACATCCTAAAAAGATTGGGCTGAGGAAGAAAGACAGAGCAAGGGTCAGGATAGGATTATATTAAAGAGGTTGAGCTACATTTGGGTGGAAACCTGTGTGGGGAGGGATACTTGCCCTGATCATTCTTTCCTACCATAAGGGAAAGGGAGCATTGGATTTCAGAGATGGGGAAGGATCCTAGAAAGAATCTAGTCCAACTATGCAGTTATATAGATAATTTTAGATCTAAGGTGGAAGGGACTTCAGAGGCCATCCTGCCCAATCTCTTCACTTTACATATAAGGAAACTGAAATCCAGAAAAACTTTCCCTAGTTCGTGTTTATCATAAATGGCAGTATTGAGATTCAAACTCAGATTCTTTGGATCCAAGTTGAATAGCAAAGTTTAGCATCTTCCCACTACAGCACCATAAAAATAAAGTTCTGTGGCTTAATCTGCTTGGATGTAACTGGGCTGACTCAAGGTAAGGTTTACCTGCCCAGATTCTCTAATCTTACTTCCTAAACAAGCAAACCCAGCTGCTCAGGGAATTTATTTTTATCATCTCAATGCCCTATAATAATGGATACAGCTCTTTTTCTCTCTAATTATTGTTCTTCAATCTCAAAAAGGACCATGGCATCAGGGAGTGGATGACATGCAAGTGAATTGGATTTAAGTGAGAGAAGGCTTTACAAGGTCTCTTGCCTCAGTTTTCCCTCCAGAGCCATCTGGGTCTAGTGCCCAGGTATAGTGGTCAGATATAAATCAAGATAACTGGAGATGGCTGTAGATGCAGTGGGAAACCTTAGCTTACATATATTTATATATAATATGACATTAGTCACATTACATATAATTAATCTGGTATATTACATAATCATAATCTGGTATATTACATAAATTAGGCATTATATGCCTAAAAGAATGCTAACTATTCTGTTCACCTCACCATATGTGGCTCTGTAAGTCACTGGTGATTGGACCTCCCATCATTGTGACAGCAGCAGTGCCTTTGATCCCTGGAGCCAAGATTTGACCCCACTGTATGCTTCTCCAGAGACAATGGTTCTAAAGCTTGATGAATTCAGTCCCCATTGTTTTTCTGGAGGGTTGAATTTGGGCTGCCCAGCAGAGGGTGCTGTGGTGCAGAACAAACTCATTCTGGGTCCTCAGGGGGAAGCCCCCTCAGAGGTGTGAGAGCTGAAGAATTGATGGAAAGCTTCACTGTGCCCCAGTTTCTCCCTTTTCAGGAATATTTCATAGAAATGTACCAAGCTGATCTCAATAAATATGGCTAAGAAGGTACTTTCCTCAAACTACTTTGTGATGTAGGGTATATATGTTATTATCATTCCTATTTTCCAGATGGGAAAACTGAGGCTCAGAGAGGTTCATATGAAATCATAGATTATAGAGTCAGAAAGGACCTCAACAGCTAACTAGTCCACCACTCTCACTTTACAGAGGAAACCCAAATAGACTAAATGGCTTATCCAAGGTCACATAAGATTGAGACATTAATCTGGGTAGTCTGACTCCAAGAGTATCCTTCTCCTTTCCCCATCAGACAGGAAGCTGCTAAAGCACAAAGTTGGGGTTTGACCCCAGACCAGCTGAGTGCATTTTACACTAATAGTAATAACAACCACTACACTTATATAGCACTATGAAGCATGAATTCTTTATTTCTTTAGGGTCTCCCAAGAATCTGTGTAGGCACTAATATTATCCCCATTTTACAGATGAGGAAACTGAGGCACAAGGCTATTTAATGACTTGCTTAGGGTCACACAGCTAGTCTATACCATGACTGACATTTGAACCTTGGGTTTTTCTCATGCCAAACACTCTACCATGCTAGATTGAACCTCAAAATACTCCAGATGAGGTAATTTCTTGACAAGATGGTGACATCTAGAGCAGTGGTTCTCAAAGTGTAGTCCAGAAGGATCTCCAAAACCTTTTCAGAGGGTCTATAAATTCAAAATTACTTTTTATTTTCAAATGGTAAATATCTACAAATATAATCCACATAAAATTTCAGGGCAGATCCTCAATAATTTTTAATAGGATAAAAGGTACTGAGAACAAATCACTGGTCTAGAACATAGGGTCTGAAAAAGGAGAGCTAATCCTTTGGGGTTTTTCCCCAAAGAGAAATATTATAGGTGCCAGAACCCTTGAACACATTATTCTGAACTAGCTTGATTTCCTAGGGTTATGACTGGTTGAGTTTTCCCCTAACCTTTACTGGACTTCTACACTTTATTTAAGAATGCCCCTTTCCCTTCAGGGTTCAGCTCAAGTGCCATCTCTTTCATGAGGCTTTTGTTGACCCTCCCTCCTGTCTCACAAGTTGGTGGAGCTCCCTTTCACCCAGCAATTACTATGAATATAAGAGAGACAGTGGGCTATATATAGTGAATGGCACTAAAAAGCCCCAGCTCAAGTCCTGCTGCTAACATTTAGGAGAGCCCCTAAACAAGCTATTTAACTTTTCCATATTCTAGACCAGAGGTGTCAATTTCAGCAGTGCTCCTGAGGGCTACCAAACCACATTAAAATGTCATTGGTAAATATTTAACCAAACAAATAAAAACAGAATAGAATATGGATGATGTTACTACATGGTTTTCTATGTTGATATGCAACTTCCAGGGATTTGTAGGTACAGTTTAGTGGTTGCCATTTGAGTTGTCAAGGTTGCTCTGACAACTCTTTAAGACAATACTAACAACAATGATTACTATAGCTGTATAGCAGTTTAAGGTTGATGAAATCTTGTATACAATGTCTTATTTAATCTTCACCACAAACCTTGAAAGAGGCACTGTAATTAGTCCCATTTCATCAGTGAGGAAATGGAGGCTGAGAAGTCTTACATGATTTGCCCAGGGTCATACTGCTAGTAAGTGTTAAGTAGAATTTTGAACAGAGGTGTTCTTAATTCCAAGTGAATGACTAGCTGCCTCTAAGAGGAAAAGAAGGTGCTGACCTGCATAGGTTAATAAAGTTTGACCCTCTGGGAATTTCTTATACCAGTGAAATAACAGTTTCCACTCCTCTCCTATAGGATCATACACCTCCAGCTGGAAGGGATTTCATATGTCACCTGGTCCAATCCCCTCATCTGATAAAGAAACTGAAGTCCAGGGAAGGCAGGTGACTGTCCAATATCAGTACCCTCGGGTACTTTGATTCAATACTTTTCCCTCTTTACCTTGCTATCCCCAGAAACTTTGTATTGGCTCTGCCCCCATTCCTCAGGGAACTGACAGTTTTATAGGGAATTATGACATTCACACAAATAAAGTAAAAATATTAAGATGAATTTAAGAGGGGTAATAGAAGCAGAATGAACTCTCTGAGTCAGCAAAACCTGGGTTCAAATCTTGTCTTTGATACCTATTGGCTGTGTGGCCTTGAGCAATTCACTTAAACTCAGGAAACATTCTTGTAGAAGATGTATTAGTTTGATTTGGTAAAAAGGCTTATCTATTGTTATTCAGTTATTTTTGATCACATTTGATTTTCTGTGACCCCATTTGGGGTTTTCTTTTGCAAAGATACCAAAGTAGTTTACCATTTCTTTTTCCAGTTAATGAAACTGAGGCAAATAGGGATGACTTGTCCAGAATCACACAGGGCATATCTAAATTTAGCTGGATTTGAACTTCCATCTTTCTGACTCTACTGTACCACCTGTATGAGAAGTATCTACAAAGGTTAAATCATATGTCCAGGAAAAAAAAAACCAAACAAACTGTATTTACTTTGGAGAAGTTGCTTCCCTCCTAATAGAATATAAGCTTCTTGAAGGCAGGGATTGTTACATTATTGTTTATATCAGCAATGTTTAGCATAGTGCCTAGCAAATAGTAGTTATTTAAATGTTTGGAGAATAGATTGGAATACGAATGAATCCAAAGGAATAGACTCAAATTAATTCAGATCCAGTAAGGCTATAGGAATTGCTGCAGGTATGGAAGGGATCTGGATGCAAGATAATGAGAGGTCCTCAAGGTCATGAACTGCTCTCTGGGCATCCACTGTGGGCATACTGGCTTCAGTTTGGGCTGTTAGTAGGGACTCTATTTCTCCCTCCTTGGGTGTCACCAGCAATTGGAGCAGGTAATCTCCAAGGTCCTTTTCAGCTCTGACATTCTCCAACTCTATGGATGTCCGTGCTGGGCATTAACAATCCAACCAGTCTGTATCCCAGCCAGGAAGAGGCTTTTATTGTTTGTTTAAATTAAATGCAACTAAAACTGATGCTTTAACACTGGTGACCCAAATCAATAAGGAGTGAGTCACTTGGAATGAAGTCTAATACTGTGTCCTTAATGGACCTCATCCCATCCTGGACTCAAGCACCTAGCAAGCTCTGTTAGCAGGTTTGCTGAACTGGAGCCAAATCTGGTGTCAGCCTTACATGGGCACCATTTAAACAGGGAGCAGTTAAGCAGATATGTGGACAAAGAACTGGAGTATAGGACAGTCTGTTAAGACAGGAAAGAGCATCTATAGGCTCTGGACCTCCCTTTTCAGTGGCTTCCTCAGGGCAGTTGAACAAAACACAAGACCTCTCCATCTGGCATTCAAGGCTTTCTGCAGTTGATCTCTAACCTCCTTTTTGCAGCTTTATTTTGAGTACTTTCTCTTTAACCATTCTGTGCTCCAATTCAGCTATTCTCTGAATTGATCTGACCCTCTCCTGTCTCTTTATATTCATGACTTCTCATCGGGTCTCATCATTTAGCTGAAATTTTTTCTCCTTCAAAGCCCAGTTTAGGGGGCATTTTTGTGGAGTCTTCTTGATCAACCCACCCAAAAGCCATTTCTAACTCTTAATATTTTCCAATAGCATTTTAGCTCTCACCTTTGTCCCATCATAGAAAGGAGCTGTAATTTTTGCTTGTTCTAGGAAATCCTCAGCTTGGAGATTGCCTTAAAAACCCAGACCATACATTGCAACTATAAGGTAACTTAAGGGATCAGTCCTATGGAGTTGTTTGAGACACAAAAAGGTCACTCAGCTGGGAAAATGTCAGGGACCAAATTTGGACCTAGACTTCTGCTGATCTAACACTGCCTTTACTGCCCCTATACCATTTGTCCCAGCATCATGCTTAGTTGATCTTTCCATTAGACTAAGCTTCTTCTGGTATTGGACAATGTTCTTTTTCATTTTCAAATCTCCAAAGATGAACACATAATTTTGCATTTAATGGCTCCTTAACCATTGAATTAAACTAAAGTCTAAGCAGACAAAAGCCAGAGGTGAGAAATAGCAATAACAGCCCGAGTGGATGGAATTGGTACTGTTGCTGTTATCGTTCAATCATATCTGACCCGTAGGGACCCCGTTTGGTTGTTGTTGTTATTATTTGTTTGTTTTGGGTAGATATAGGTTGGTTTACCATTTCCTTCTCTAGATCATTTTACAGATAAGGAAACTGAGGCAAACAGATTAAATAACTTGCCTAGTGTCACACAGTTAGAAAGACCAGTCCCTATGCCATCTAGCTGTATTAGTAGACTTTTGCTAAAGAAAGGGCTCTT
Organism: Myrmecobius fasciatus; assembly: GCA_023553655.1. Taxonomy (NCBI): domain Eukaryota; kingdom Metazoa; phylum Chordata; class Mammalia; order Dasyuromorphia; family Myrmecobiidae; genus Myrmecobius; species Myrmecobius fasciatus. The sequence goes on along the minus strand of JAJPUD010000639.1, from coordinate 12,881 downwards.
TCATCAATTATTTGTTTTTTACTGTCCTGAGTCCCCAAATGTCTTGATAGGCTTGTGACTATAAGATCTCAGAGGTCATCAGATCTGCTCCCATCATTTTACAGATGAGAAAACTGAGGTTTAGAGAGGTCCATTGATTTGCCCAATGCCACACAAGCAGTAGTCATAGTTCAGGATTCGAACCCAAGTCTATTGACTCCAGTCAATCAATAAACATTTATTAATATGTCAGACACCGTGCTAAGTTCCTTTTTTGCCCTTAATTGGGAAGTAGACCTGAAATTGTACTAGAATTGAAATGAGTCAGTCAAAAGACTAGATGCAATTCCTACTTCTGCCACTAATTTTTTGTGTGATTTGGGGAAATGTACTTCTCTTTTTCCTTTAGCTACCTTATCTTTGAAATGGGAATAATGATTATGATGATTACTGGGAGGAAAGTCCTGGATATAGTGTTAGACACAATGCCAATGAGAGTCACTTACCTTGAGGTGGGCATTGTGCTGCTAGGATTACTTCACACACTGGCATCTTCTTTTTACCTTTGTTTCTGTGTTGAATATTTGACTTGTAGGCAGGAGGATCCAAGTTCAAGCCTTGTCTCGGACACTTAACAGCTGTGTGTCCCTGGCTAAGTCACTTATCTTATTTTACCCTTAGTTTTCTCATTTGTAAAATTAGTATAACAATAATACCGACTTCAAAAGATTGTTGTGAGGATCAAATGAAATCATCATATAAAGAGCTTTGCAAAATTAAAAGTCCTATACAAATATTAGCTGTTTATTATTGGAGGAGGAAGTATCAAGTTAGTCCAATAGTCTAAGTACCTGACACTGACCACCAGTTTTTGCAGCAGACAGCTGCTGCCAGGACAGAGGCAGCCAGGTGACACAGTGAATAAAATGCAGGATCTGGTATTAAGAAGACCTGAATTCAACTTCAGCTTTAGACCCTTACTAGTTGTGTAGGTCAGTCATTTAACCTCTGACCATCTTAGTGTTCTCATCTGTAAAATGAAGATATTAATAATACCTTCTTCACAGAGTTGTTATGAGGAACAAATGGGATAACATATGTTAAGTGCTTTGCAAACTTCAAAGCATGCTATAAATGCTAATATTATTATTGTTGTTTTCCTGGAAAAGGAAGTGCCAGGTTAGTACAATAGGCTGAGTCCCTGGCACTAGCCACCGGAAATAGACTTGTCCAAGGTCCTGAGGCATGAGTAGGATGAAAATAAGCTTTAAACATGAGGCTTCTCAGCCAAGTGCTTTACATCTCAACAGTAATACTGTTAAAGTATATGGTTGCTGTTGTCTCTCACTTTTTGGACCATTATGCCTTGGCAAGATTGACTTCAAAACTGACTTCTAGAATGAATCCTATTTCTCCTTTGACTTCTAGCGAAAAGCAGGGATAAGGTCTCACAGAAAAAAAATCTCATGTAATACCATGAGTTGGAAGGTCTTTAGAGGTGAAGGTATTTAAATTTGTTTTGAGGAAGGGGATACTTAAGATGGTGGCCAGGATCATTTATAGCAAGGTGACCATTGGAGAATGCTGTACTTGTTAGGGCATCTGAGTGCCAGGTGGTGATTAATCTTTCTTTACAGCACTTCACAAAACTTTCTGACCCATTCTTAGATTCATAACATTTCCTTTTCTGACTGATGATGCATAAGAAGGAATATCTTGATACCTGTCTATTGGATGTTTTTTTGATCTGGACACTTAGGGAGCTGCAGTAACTAACCTTACCAGTAGGTGGAGCCATCTAACACACTATATACTCACCCCCAGATTTCTTCGCTAAGAGGTCCCAGATAGGGTAAACTGAATCAGTGCTCTATTTCATCAGTTTTATAAGTTAAATACTCCACATTTCAAATGTACTTAGGGTGAAAGATGTCTGTAAGGATATATGTGCATGTGTGTATACATGTACATTTGTACTTGTGCATGGTTGTATGTATATGTGTACATGCATGATTATCATCAACTGAAGAGCATGTATGTACATATATGTTGCTTGGTTGAATCTACCAGGAATTTTAAAGAAAAAAAGACAATTGCCCACAGTTTGTAGAATTTAATCCTAGGAAGGACCTTAAATATTATCTAGCCCGATAGATAATTTTGCCTCTGAACACATTGAGAACCAGAGAAGGGAAAATCACTTGCCTAAGAACAAGCAGTAAGTTGATAGAAAAATCAGAACTAGAATACAAGCACATTGACTATGAAATCCAATGCTTCTTCCTTCATAATACTGTGCAAAGAGTTTTTATAAATATTATCTCATTTGATCCTTACAATAACTGTGAGGAGTTGCTATTATGGTGCTTGTTTTACTGATGAGGAAATGAACACAGGTAGAAAGTAAATGACTTTCTCAAGGTCACACTGCTAAGCAAGTGTCTAAGGCTGGATTTGAAGTCAGGTCTTCTTGACTCCAGGTCTATTTCTTTATTCATTATGCCACCTAGCTGCTAACTCTGACCTTTTAGTAGTTGTGTGACCTTGGGCAAATCATTTAACCCCTCAACATTTTCCTGTTCTGGAAAATGTCATAATTGGATATAATAATCTTTAAGGGATCTTCCATCTCTAAATTTGATAATTGGGTTTAGGATAATTCAATAGGTGAGGAAACTGAAGGAGACACAGAATAAATAAACTCCCTGGGCTCTTGTTGCTTTTAGGATTAGAACCTTGTAGCATCAAACTAGACTGGTGTGCTTTCAAAAGGCCAACATTATATGAGATATTGGGAGAAGCAGCACATTGTGAGAGGGAGAATATCTGTGTTTATAAACTGTATGACCCTGATCAAGTCACAAAGTCTCAGTTTCCTTATCTGCTAAATAGAGAAATAATAACTGTGGCATTTATTTAAACTGGATTGATGTGAAATAAAATGAAATTTGTAAAGTACTTTGCAGACTTTAAAGAATTTTATAAATGGCCATTACTAGGGACCTAGATGATATAGTTCATAGAGTATTGGGTGTGAAATAGAGAAGAGTTCAAATCCTGTCTCAAGCTGACTGTGATGCTGGCTAGTTACAATCTCTCTGAGCCTCAGTTTCCTCATTTGTAAAATGGGAATAGTAAAAGCACCTACCTTCCAAGATTATTGTTAGGGGCAACTCAGATAACAAGTGCTTTGCAAATCTTAGAGTGCTATTCTAGTTACTATTAGAGTTAGCTAGTTGATATGGTAGAAAAAGCTTAGAAGTCAGAATAGACTTGAGTTCATATCCTTCTTCAGAGACTTTGGGTTGGTGACCTTGGGGAAATTATTTAACTTCAGTGAGACTCAGTTTCTTCATCTATAAAATCGATTAATAACTCCTAATTCCAGGAATATTGTGAGGATCGAATGAGATAATATATGTAAAATGCTTTTCAAACTATAAAAATATATGTAAAAAGCAGTAGTTGCTTCTTCTCTTCCTCCTCTTCTTCTTCCTTCTCCTTTCCCTTCTTCTCCTTCTCCTCTTCCTCCTGTTCTTCTTCCTTCTCTTCTTCGTCCTTTTCTTCTTCTTCCTCCTTATCATCTCAGTTTCATAGATATGCTCCTTTCCTAAGGTCATAGGTCTACAAAAACATCAAACTAGAGGTAGGAGGTCCCTTTGAGGTCATCTAGTTCAATTCCCTCTTTTATAGAGAAAAAAACTGAGACCCAGGTCACACTGGCAGTAAATATCAGAGGCAAAATTAGAACCCAAGTCATCTGATCCCAGAGCAAGGACTCTTTCCATTATTCCATGGACAGATACTACTAAGTATCTGAAGTAAGATTTGAACCTAGGACTCAGAGTACAATGGACAGAGCATTGTATACTGAAGCTGAAGCTAGAAGATCTAGATTCAAATCTTGCTTCTGCTACCTACCACCTATGTGACTTTGGGCAAGTCTCTGGAATAAGTTTCCCCATATATAAAATGAAAAGTGACTTCCAAGACCCTTTCAAATTCTAAGATCCTGCGCGTTGCTACTCCTCCGCTTGCTGACTCCGGCCAAACCCAGCACTCTTATCACTCTTCCATGTGATCTCTCTTGACAAAGGAAGAGCTGGGACTCATACTCAGATCTTACAATTCCAAATTTTGGGCTTTGCCCACCACACCATGCTGACAAGCCCTATTGATTACCCTGCCACTGGTAGGTAGCTGAGGTTAAGTCCTCTGAAAAATTTAAAGCACATTATAATTGCAAAATAATAAAGAATAGCCATGACTGGAAGAGATATGAGAGGACCCTTCCCCCACTTTACCCCTTTGCATGAGTGGGAGGCCTACGGGTGTTGTACATTGCATTTATTTTCAGATTTTTTGGGTGTATTGATCAGTTATGCTGATTTTTCCCTCTTCTTTTTTCTTTTTATCTTTAAAAATATTATTTGTTATATGGTATGACTCTCTAGGAAGAGGAGGGGGAGGGATATTGGAGGAAAATGGTGATGTAAAAAAACTCATCAATAAAAACTTATTTTTAAAAAATGCATTACAAATAGAAAGGAGCCTTGAACAGGATGAGAATGAGGCTGAGATGACCTCTCCCCTCCCTTCCCACTGTAGGATTCTATGATTCTATTATCTGTATAAATGACTATTTTGGTCCTTTCTCCAATCACTGCCTTCATAAAAGGCTGTGTAAGTCTCTGGAAGACACAATTGTAATCGGGCCTTAAGAATGCACACATCATCACTAGTGATCAACAGAAAGGATACCTTAAAAACATCTTCCCAGAGGACTTTGACTCTCCCCTCAGATCCTTTGCTAGGAACTTTTTCTCCCTCCTCCTCCTTCCCTTCCAAGTACCCTGTCATTGCCCCCCTTTTCTACTGAATCCCTTAGGAAGCTCACCCTGAAGAAGGGTGGTCTGTGCCTCCAGTGAGTAAAAACCTCCCTGGGATCAGAGGAGATTCTGAATCACAAACCGAGAGGTTCTCACCTACAAAAGTCATTCTGTCCTTAAAAAGAAATGCAAATGTACCCACGAGCCTGGGGATACAATGACTTTATTAATGCTTGCAAGGGAATCTGCCTAGCAAACAAGTCCTTTCTGTGTCATTGTGCAAGCTCTGGGCACACACATGTGGTCTCTATGCTGTGTAGCCTGAGGCAGGAGCTAGCCCAAGAACTGTTAGTAACAGCCATTGTCCCTGGCTGCACCAGCCCAGCAGGACTGGATAGTGGCCTGAGGCCTGGATTTAAGTCTAGTAATGAATCCCAGCTCAGTAGCTTGCCATGAGTAAGCAGTCATATGACTTTTGCATTCTTTATTTTCTCACATCCAAAATGTTTCCTTCTAACTCATTCTATAGTCTGTTAGGATAGCATTGAAGAAAGAAGAATGGCTTTCAAAGCAGAAATCTTGGTTCTAATACTACCTCTGATGCTACCTGGACAATCAGGAGCAAGCTTCTTTATCACTATGGGCCTGAGTTTACCTGACTGTAAAATGAGAAGAAGGAGGAGGGAAAGATGGGCTTCTTTCAGTTTGAGCCACAGTAGTACAATGGTTAGAGTGCCAGGCTTGGGTCAGGAAGACTAGCTATATAACCCAAGATAAGTCAATTAGCCATGCTTGCCTCAGTTTCCCAATTTGTCAAATGAACTGGAAAAAGAAATGGCAAACCACTCCAGTATCTTTGCAAAGAAAACTCCAAATAGGGTCATACTTAAACTCAGACTCAACTGAAAAATGACTGAACAAGAACAAGGAGACTGAATAGGAATGCTAAGGGAAAAACTCCTAACTAACCATGTGGATTGGGCAAGTTCTTCAATGTCTCTCAGTGTGATGTTCCTTATGCATAAAAATAGGGAGTTTTAGTCAATGTCTCCAAATTCCGTTTCAACTCCAGGCCTCCAATTCAATGATTTCTACTTAAATAAACATTTTTTTTGTTTTTTTTTTTTGCTGAGGCAATTGGGGTTAAGTGACTTGCTTAGGGTCACACAGCTAAGAAGTGTTAGGTGTCTGAGGTCACATTTGAACTCAGATCCTCCTGATGTCAGGGCTGGTGCTCTATCCTCTGCGCCATCTAGCTAGCCTATTCAACTGCATATTTACTGAATCAAATACCTACTATTCCTAAGGGACTGCAACTGATTCTAGAGGTACAAACAAAAGCAAAAAAAATCCCTCCTCCACCCCACCCCATCCAGGAGCTTACTGATGTTAACAGATCACTTTGTGCTCTAAATTCATTTTAATTTTGCCATCCAAGATCCTTTCCAGTCCTGCCATTTCATATTCTAAGAACCCTCTCAGCTCTGACATTCCATGTTCTAAGGGCCCTTCCAGCTCTGACATTCTGTGTTCTAAGGGCCCTCCCAGCTTTGACCTTCTCTGTTCGAAGGGCTTTCCCTGTTCCCATATTCTATATTCTAGTATCAAAAGGTTTAAAAAACCCATCTCCAATTAATGACCCACAATTTATAATGGCATCAATTAATTAGTCAAGGTATAAACTAGGTGGGAACAAATCTTTAATCAATTTGGTAGAAGTGAGATGCTTTGATCATTGGATAAAAGCAGAAGAGCCACCCAGGGAATTTCCTGTGATTGGTTGGAGAGAAGCTGTTACACCGTATGGGGCTATGTGTAACACCACAAAAGCAGATATGATTCATACATTCCAGCAGCAGACCAGTTGAGTGATGATTGAGAAAATTGTCATTAGGCAGAGACAATTTGATTTATCCTCTCTCCCCATTAATTAATTGATAACTTTATGAAATTCAAAAGATAGGATGATTTGGGGTTTCCTTTTTTCATTTGTTTTTAAATTTTTATTTTCAGTTCCAAATCCTTTTGGCATTGGTAGTCACATCTTTAGAGCAACAGGGCCTGTTTTAAGCATCAAGAGACACATGGAGGACATATTAGCCCCATGGAGGAATTGACGCTTCAGGATTTTATAAGAGCAGCAACTCTGAGAGATCAGCAGAAAGATGTACCTAAGAGGAATTTTATGAGGTCTCAATAAAAAAAGGACTCAAGCAGCCAGGAGATGTGAGTTTTGGTGGCATTTGCTCTTAAAGTTTAAGGTCCCTGTGCAAAAAAACTTCTTGTGAGTGAGGGAAGAATGTGTCCTTAATTTTTCAGAGAGGACAAGTGAGTTGTCATTTACCAACTCTTATTATATTATATTAGCAAATACCCTTTCAAAAAGCCAATCAAGAGTGCATGACTGATAAACAATGGGAAGCATGATGGATGGGGGCTCATGATTGTCAGTATTAGCAATCCTGCTCTACCTCCATTGCCCTAAACCTTAAAAGCTGGTAGTAGCAATGTGAGGTACATACTCATATGCACAGCCAGCTAGGTGGCACAATAGAGAGAGTGCCGGAGTCTAGATTTTGGAAGACTCCTCTTCTTGAATTCACATCTGACCTCAGACACTTACTAGCTGTGTAATCCTGGGCAAGTCACTTAACCCTGTTGATCTCAGTTTCTTCCTCTGTCAAATGATCTGGAAAGGAAATCGTGACCCACTCCACTATCTCTGCCAAGAAAACCCCAAATGGGGTCAAGGAGAGTTAGACATGATTGAAAATAACTGAATGACAACAACAAACACATAAGTCTGTATATGCAAAAATGTATATATAGATAAAGATAGATTTAAGACTCCACACACTTTTTTCCTATGAAAGACCCTCTTTAATTTTTCAACAAGTTGTCTATTCTCTCATGCCTTTAGTGAATGGTTCTTAGAGTCTTGATGTCGTCATTTACTGGGTATCCTTGGGCAAGCCATTCAGTGTTGTTCAGAGCCTCCATTTCCACATCTGGAAAATGGGGCTAATACCATTTGAACTTCTACCATCTTTTCGTGGAGATATTGAGAGAACAAAATGAAAAAATGTATATAAAGCATTTCACAACTATAAAGAATCATGTAGCTGTGGGCTGTGAAGAGTCATGAAATTGGGAATCTAGACCCAGCAATCTGTGCAGGATAAACTGGAGGGGGTGAAGACTGGAAATGGGAAGACTAGTTTCCAAAATAATCAAGGCATGAGATCAGGAAAGTGATTACCTCTATGGTATTGAAAAAGACCATAGTCCCCTTTACTTCCTTCCATCATCACAATGATGGTCCATTGGTTTACTGCTCCCTTCTCTGTAAGGTGTCCCCACATCTCCCTGCCATTTCCACATTATACCATTCATGTTTCTTCCTCCAGCCCTTCTTATGGGCCCACTTTCTCCTACTCCCAATTCCTACCTCCTGTTGCCTACCTGTTTTGCCATTTCAACTACACCTAATCAGATTATCTTCTGGGCCATAACCACCCTTAGTTCTCTCTTCATCTGCCACTCAGTTGAATTTGTTCCAGATTCCAGAATTCCTAGTTATGCCTTTGGTCATGATTCTAGTTGATTATATAGGAGAGGGATAAAGAATTTAAAGAAAGCCATATGGTCCACTACAAGTATTGCAGGTGAAATGTCAGTGGTATTGGCTGAGGAGTCCCCTATTCCTTTGTATTCCAAAGTAAATTTAGAGGATCATCCTCCCCCATTCTCCCCCAAAAAGCTTTATAGGAAGAGAAGGGCATTCATCCCAGAGAGGTCCTGAGGTTATCCAAGATGTACCAGTCATTTCAGTGTCAGCTCCCAAGCCCAATATTTATTAGGATAATTAATTCCCCTTATTTCAACCCCCCAATGTCAAGAGGGGACATGAGCCTCTCTCAGGGACTCACTCCATGCAGCTGTTAAGTAAGCCTCATATTTTATACTCAGTGGCTGCAATTCAGTGGTGGGCGACTCAGTTATATTTTTATCGTGCACACAGATATATAAATATGTAGATGGAACTGACAAGCACTTTTCCTAATGGGGGTGGGGAAACATCAAAAGAATAGCCTACACTGTCCAAAGGTTCTATGTCCCCTGTCCTTGAGCTTGTGGAGCACATCCAACCCTTCTGCCCAGAGTCCTTCCCACTGAACTGGCAATATTCCCAATTCATTCATTCAGAGTCCCTGGCCTGGGCAGAAGCTTCCCAACCATTCTACAGATAGGACATCAGAGGCTTGGAGCAGGGCTGAAGCTTTGCCATGGATAATCCACAAACTGCAATACATGCATGCATAATGAATTCTGACTATCATCGAACTCCCAGGATTGTAGAGCTGGAAAGAATCTTAGTATATTGAATGTCAGAGCTGGGAGGGACTTTGGAATAGAAAATATCAGAACTGGGAGTGCTTAAAACACAAAATGTCAGAACCTAGAATGCTAGAAATGGATCCCAGATGTCAGAGTTTGTAAGGCCCTTAGAACACAGCATCCCAAAAGAATAATAGAACGCAGAATGTCAGAGTGCTGGGACATAGATTGAGGTATGAGGGCCCTTAGAGCACCAGCATGTCAGAGCTAAGGAGGGGCTTTAGAACATAAATTGTCAAAGCTTGAAGGGCCCTTAGAACACAGAATGTCAGAACTGGGAGGACCTTTAGAACCTAGAACATCAGAGATGGGAGGGCCCTTAGAACACAGAATATCTTGGACTAGTTTCCTGGTGGGTTTCCTTGAATCAAGCCTCTCACCCCTCCAGTACCTCTTCTACTTGTCTGCCAAAGAGATCTGACTAAACCACAGTCCTGAACTCTACACAGTAAACTCCATGGCTCCTTTTTACCTCCAGATAAAATTTGCAATCCTCTGTTTTTAGCCTATTATAATCTGCCCCGCCCCCATCTTTCAAGTTATCTTGTGCTTTACTCCCATCCATGTATATGCACCCAGCTATGCTAGCCATCTTGCTGTTCTTTTGGCACAACATTCTATCTTCTGACTCCAAGCATTTAGAGCTCTCCTGGTGCCTCATGTGCTCTCCCTCCTGACTTCTGTTTCCTGCCTTCTGTGGCTTCCTTTAAATCTCAGTTCAAATCCTGCTTTCTGCAAAGAAAAAACAAACAGAAAAACCCTTTTTCTATTTCCCCTCACCTTCAATTTACTCTATGCCTCTTCTTTATATGTAGCTGTTTGCAGTTGTTTCTCCCATTAGAATATAGGTTCTTTGAAGGCAGGAGACTCTACGTGGACACATATCCCTGACCAAATTTGTTTGACTCCCCAGAGCTTAGCACAATGCCTGTTATATAGTCAGTGTTTAATCAATGCTTCTTGATTGATTTTAAAGACCACACTATTCAAAGCCCTCATTTCAGAGATTAAAATTAGTGGTCCAAAGACTTACTCAAAGTCAAATATTGTGTCTCTGACAGAGCTGGACTGAAACCCAGATCTCTGTCTTCCATCCTAGCCCTCTCTCCATCCCATCCCATTGTGCCTCATCCCCAATCATCTTTTTTACATCACCACATTGACTGTATTGATTCATCAGTTTCTTGTTGCATCTTCTCAGAATATCCCAGAACAAGATGCCCCTGAGTCTAATACCCTCTGATGCTCCCCTACTTTCCCCCCTCCTTTCTATTTTATCTCTCCTTTAGATTGTTAGCTTGCTTGAGACCCAGAATTGTCTTTCTTTTTATTAATTATATCCCTAGCTGATTGTATTGGATTGTGTAAACCCCTACACTAGTTATTGTGAAAAGTAAAAAGAAGAGACGGACTTGGTATCTGTTTTAAGAAGGTCTCCAGTCAAAAAAAAGAGATGAAAATCCTGCCCTAGACATCCTTCGGGTTGATGAAGGATATGGGGATGCAAATTTATGCACATGTAACACACACATACACTCACAGAGGATTATATTCCCAGCTCCTTCACCATGACTATCTCTATGGCTTTGTGCAGTATATTCCCTGAAAAGGAAATGATATTTACTCCTCCCTCTCTTAAGGGTCGTAATTGAACATTGGGGCACTCCATGAGGAGATAGCTTTCTTACAATGAATACTGTCAGACAGAAGAATGAGTAAGGCCATAAAGCTATGGAATCTCAGTCTCAGATCCATATACTATTCATTGGCAGGGTTTGAGAGCAGTCTTGCTTGAAGTATTTATAGTGGAAGGAATACTGCCTTAGCTCTGCCTTTTTACTACCTCATGTGATCTTGGACAACTCTCTCAGTGTTTCTGGGCTTCAGTTTCCTTATTCCACAGAATAAGTAGGTTGTGCTGGATGTAATAGCTAATAATCTCTAGCTCTTATATAGTGTTTTTAGGTTTGCAAAGTGCTTTATACATATCTTATGTTATCCCTACAAAAAACCTTGGAAGCAGGTACTATTATTATCCTCATTTTATAGATGAGGATACTGAGGGAGATAGAAGGTAAATGATATAGTTAATAAATTCCTGAGGCAGAATTTGAGTTCAGATTTTCATGATATCAAGTATATCACTCTATCTACTGGGTCACTTACCTGTCTTTTTCAGCATTAGGTCTATGATAGTAGGAAGCCAGGGGGATGGAAAATGTAATCTTGGGATTTTCCTGTCTCTGAGTTATTGCAGGTCTCAGAGGCAAAAGAGTTTCCAAATACAACCTAAACTCATTACCAGGCAGGAAGCTAACTAGCCACACACTAGAAAGCTTCAGATACCTATGAAACCTCCTTTCCCTTTATCAAGGGTTCAGCTTTCATCATTCACCTGCCAAAGCAAAGAGAAGGTGCCTTTCATCTCTCAGGGCCCTGGAGTCACCTAGAGATGCCCAGGGTTTCTCCAAGGGCAAATCTCGAGATGAAGAGATATCAAAGTCACCTGATAGACAAGGGATGAAGGTCAAGGTAAGCTTCTTACTTCTTACCCCTCCTCTATTCTTGAACTTAATTGCATCCTTCAATGTGTAAGAAAGAAGAAAAAAGGGAAAGAGAGAAAAGATGCTCAGCTATGACATGGCCTCCTGGACTAAGCCTCAGATCCAGAAGATTAGGAATAATTTTTTTCTTTAAATGTATTGAATAATGCCTATGTGACCCTGATTAGAGATCATCCAATCAAGTCAACTTTATCAGTGTGATGAGGAGGAATATCAGAATTGCTTAATATGTTTTTCTCTAATATTAGAAATACAGAGCATTTTTCATCAGACACTTTTTCTACTGGAGTAAATAAAATCTTTTCCAATATAATGCAATAAAAAGTCTCCGTATTTAGAGGCTAGAAAGTTTGGATTCATATCTTAGCTCTAATATTTTATGAGACTTGGACCAAATTATTTAACCTTTCTTTTCTTCATCTCTAAAATGGGAATAATATTTGTGCTGAGAGCCAGTATGGTGTAGTGAAAAGAAGGCCCATCCTGGAATCAGGAAGGCCTGTATTTAGTCCCACTCCTGACACATAATAACTGTGTAACCTTGGAAGAGATATTTAATTTCTTAGTGACCAAAGCAACTCAAAAATGTTGTAAGCTAAGATGGATTTCTGATCTGAATCAGTTGAAATTTGACTGGTGGGAATTTCTACCAACAATGAAATCACAGATCTACACTCCTATCTTTCCATTGCCACTACCACTTGACCTCCCTCCCCTAAACCATATTACTACAACTTCACTGAGTTGTTTTGAGGAAATTGTTCTGGGAACCTTACAGCACCTGTGAATGGATCAACTATTGTATTTTTTCATCTCTGTAATTCTTTTTTTCCATGTCTTACCATGAGATAATATGTGTAAATAAAATGGTATGTGTAAAGTACTTTTCAATTCTTAAAATTCTATATATCTTTCAGTATCATAATTACAAAATTTAAAGTAGATCTGTCCGAGGTGCTGATTTTTCTTTTCTCATTTTTACTTTGTGCTGGTGCCTGTACAGCTCAAACAGACTGCCCATCTTTTTTTCTCTCAGTCCTGCTACATATCCTGTGCATCTCCTTTTCTAGTCATCTCTGTCCTCAATGATGTTTCTCATTCCACTTCTTAA